>CM050407.1:43348269-43415057 GCA_027580255.1 Therioaphis trifolii
AATTTTAAATTAAATTATAAATTACAACATTCAAAAAAAAAATCAAAGTAGTGAATCAAATTTTCAATAAAGAATTATTTTGTCCAGTATATAATCTGTAAAATACTTTCCTTTAAAATAATAAATCAACTTACTAAATTTTTTTACCTAATTAATAATTTATGTACCTTTTTATCTAAAAGAATTAAAAATTAAAAACATATTATATTACATCTAAGCTTCTTGATTTTTTAGCAAACTTGTAATTATATCTTCATTTTGTAATCCATTTGTTAGTTCTCTTTCTATATACAAAGATGAAAGATTAGTGAATCTACTCTGCACCATACTGGTCGTAACCAATTCTTAATGCGGCGCATTGAGGAAAACGACCTTTTCACCATGTTGCTGATGAAATTGGTATGGTTAATGCAACTTGCATTAATTTGTAAAGGTTTGGATATACTTCCGGATTACATGCGCATATGACATCTTCCAGCAAATAATTTTTACTGAGACAATTCTTTAACACCATCATCTCTGCTTTTAAACATTTATATGAAGTTCCTAAAATATCCTAAAAGCATAAAAGTATGCATAAAAAGCATAATATTTAATATCAATACCTATTTATATAAACTAAACATTAATTACCTAATACCTAGTAATTAGTATTATACATTATTTTATACCAACAATCAACATACCTTGTATCTGTTAATAAAGAATAAACTTTCATTTATATTCAAATTAAAAAAATTATCATAGATGTAGCTAATTCTAGGCTTTCATCAGAAAATCTTTTATTCAAATTTGAAATCACATCATCAATAATTCTGAAGTATGCAGTTCTTCGCCAATAAACGTCAACAGATACACATTCATCTTTATCAATACTGCATGTGGCTCCCGTTGGAGTAGTCAAAGCATAATCTTGAAGTGTTACAGGTTCTTTTCTTTTACGTTTTTGACTTTGAACTTAGAACAAAATAAAATAATAAAAGTAATAAATAACCACAATGAAATTATTATAGTTAATAAGATAATAAAATACAAAAAAGTGATATTCAATTAATAATATTATGTTAAACTAACCTCCTCCTGTAGCTGGTGTTGTTAATACTATATCATTATCATCACAAAAACCTTTTACTTTAATCCAGAATAAAGAGAATGCATCATTGGAGCGTAAATCGTTAAAAGATAAAACAACACTTTTTATGACATTTACAGATTTACCCAAAGTAGCCGATTTACTTTGAAGCTGCTGACTTAACACATTTATGATTGATAAGACCTCATAAAGTATGAATACAACTACAACAAAATCACTGCTTTGTATAGAATTTAAAATACCTATAAATAATGTTTTATTTATTTATTTCATAATATATAATAAGACAGTAATTATACTAGTTTAATACTTGTAATTTAATAAAATGTTAATTTGTCATGATTAAATTTTAAACTTCTATACAATACAATACCTATTGCTTGTGCTACATTTTTGTCATATTGATCTTCAACTTCTTTTTGGAGAGTAGCAATAATTGCTTTATAATTATTAATAATTGCTTCACAGTTCTTGTAACGACAAATCCAACGTGTATCACAAATCCTCATTACTTGACCTTTTTTTAAGACCAAGTTGTTTTTGGATATCAAGTAGTTCAGCATTTTTAGATGGTCGAGAAAAATGGATATAGGTTGCTTCTAATATATTGAATACCTTCTGAGCACTCTTTAAATAAAACATTTTTCATTGACAATAGTTCAT
Organism: Therioaphis trifolii; assembly: GCA_027580255.1. Classification (NCBI taxonomy): domain Eukaryota; kingdom Metazoa; phylum Arthropoda; class Insecta; order Hemiptera; family Aphididae; genus Therioaphis; species Therioaphis trifolii. The sequence goes on from CM050407.1 coordinate 43,350,026, forward strand.
ACTCACGTTCTTTTAAAATTAATTACCTTTATTGATTTGCATAAATCTAAAACAACTAAATTAAGTCTATGCGCCATACAGTGTGTATATATGGCTGCTGGATATTGCTTTTGCACTTGAGCTTGTACTCCGTTGAGATGACCGGACATAACACTAGCTCCATCATAAGATTGAGCCACTATATGAACAATTTTCATGTTTATATTTTGTTGTTCAAAGTAATGCATTATTGCTGAATAAATTTGTGTTGCGTTTTGGCCACTGGAAACATCTATGAAACCCAAAAATCTTTCAAAAACATTCAATCCTACAGCATATCGTACACATAATGAAAGCTGTTCTTCTCTATAACTCCTAAGAACATAATTGGCAATTATTAATTACATAACCCTTAATTGTTTTAAAACATGTTTTTTTCATCTTTTAGACTAAAATTAACATAATATTATGTTATTATGTATTATTCAATTATTAATAATTTATAATTATTTCACAATAACAATTACAATTTGGTTTCCTTAGATTTATAGATAAATAGGTATTAAAATACCAACCTTGCTTCATCACACATAATAGCAAAGAAACCAGTTGTGGAAATTTCATTAAGTATGATTTCTTTTATGGAACTGGCACAAATATCAATAAGTTCATTTTGAATTCTCCAACTACTATAATTTGTATCGTTAGAATACATATTTTCAAAATCTGGTACAGATTTAGCATACAATTTGCACAACTCTTTAAAATTTCCTAAAACAAAAAATAACTTATAATTTTAACTTTAATAATATTTATTATAATATTAGAATAAAGGTACCTTGATTAATTGATTCATCATTCTCATAATGCCCTCTAAAGGCAACACCTTGCTTTCCTAAAAACAACACTATGTCGATTAGATGTGAAATGTACTGACGATTTTTTCTTATTTGTTCTCTGTGTGCAGATGACAATTGAGCTACAACAGTTCCTGTTGTTTTACTTGAATAAAATGATGACAGTTTTGAAACACATGTCATATGGCTAAGAGCAATATTGTGTTTTTTTAATCGTTCACTCAGCTGCATAACAATTATAACTTTGATTAAAATAAAATAATAATAATTACACATTTACACTATTAATCCATCATATTTAAATTTAACTTGCACTCTTATTTTATTATTGTTTATTAATTTATATAAATTAAAATAATTAGTGTTCAATACCTAACACAATGATAAATTAAAGCTATACAATATAAAAATATTAAACTTGCTTTTTGCCAGTTTTTGAATCCATTTTTGGTCCAAGTATCTTCATTTACACCTGCTCCAACAAATATTCTACAAGGAAAACAGAATGCAGCATCTTTTTTCACACTGTACTCTAACCACTGATATTCCTTGAAGTATTCACTACTAAAAGACCTTTTTTGTTGACCGAATTGTGTTCTGGGATATATCTACTTAACATTTAATAGTAAAAACAAAAAACTAAATTGTAAAAAAAAAAATATAAATTAAAATATTTACAAACCGATAACTTATGATGCTTAGGTCCCGTTTCCAAATCACCCAAGTCATTCGCCTCAATAACTGGCAATTTCAAAGCTGTTTCATCAGTCTATGCAAATATTGTATGTTCAATAAATTAAATAAAGATCATTTAAAGATATTAAAACTATAAATTGCACATTAGCATTAGTTAAATTTTTCAAATGTTATTTTAAAATTGAAAATTTTGCATGAATACTAAATTACATATTATTATTGTTTTACATAGGTATATCATAAATTTGTACTTACCACTATTACAATTTTCGATGAAGAAGGAATACAATCAGGGTCGTCCACATTTTCACTACTTTCGTCATTTTTATTTTTTATATTTGTTTTATTACATTTAAATATACTGAACATATTTAAACAAGTAATATTATGTACGTACACAAATTAAATATAAGTCACATAAACTACTATACACCGTAGTCCGCACTAGTAAATTGTTAGCAGGTATTATGTAGAAAAATAAAAAGAGTAATTACAAAAAAATTGGTAGATAGCAGCTAGAACTATTATCATTCGTCACTGACATGAGAACACGATTGAATAACTAATGGATTTAACTATCTTTGATTCATAGCACAACACTAGTACTAAGAATAGACTGACGACGGTTGAAAATGTCCGTGTTATCAAACTAAATAATATTTATTAATATCATTATTTTCATAACAATAAACCATAACACCGGTATCGGGCAAAAACAAAATCCTATTCAGTATTCCAGTAATAAAGTAATACTAAAAATAGAATTGAGTTAAAACAGCCGATAAGATAATATGCGTAATAAATAAGTAACATACATACTAACATCACAAACCCAATTACCTAATACTATATCTGTATAATAAAGTAGGTATTTAAGTACGTCCATGGAATTAGTGCATAGGGGACAATACAACCTGGAAACTCATTCTTATTTCTTATGAACGTAAATTATGTTTATAATATAATAATAATATATTTATTTATTTAGCAAACAAAACATAAGAACACACAGCACAAACTGAAATAAATAATATATTTAGCTCAATATAAGCTGGGCCAGTTGGGGGTGCTATTTTAAGAATTGGGGGTGCTAAGCACCCCCTGGCACCCCCGTATGTGCGCCAATGTCTCTGATATACGATAATAATAATAATAATAATAATAATAATGTTTTCAGTACGTTCAAAAACGTCTAACGTGAAATGACGACGTATGCCAACGTTTTAAAACAGAATTTTTTTCACCCTCTCGATGAGAGTCCGAGGTTTCCAGACTTGGTCGCGTTTATACGTACACGATAGTCATTAATCGTTTTATTATTGTATAAAAAATATATGTCTTTATCCCCTTATTTTACTACCATCATAGGTAATCGCGTTTTCAGCTGTGGTGAAAAAAGCCCATTCTTCCATGGACTTATACTCTGGTCGTAAGTTTTTTGTTTATTAATATAGCGTTTTTAACGTGGTTCGAGAATCGAGGGTTTAATGTTATGATGCATATACGGGGATATTCCGTAAACCCGCATTCGCTCGACAGCTGCGCCACAAGTAGTTAGCGACGCTGTGCTTATAAGCGATAATAACGAATTCAAATCATAGTAATGGCGATCTGCAGTTCCTAAAGTATAGCACGACTATATTATTACAACGAAATTGTGTCAAACATTAACATACATCATATTATACTAATAGCGAATATTACCTATTTTTTTTTTTTTTTTTTTTTAATTGATCTTAAATACATCGACAGCCATTAGTATATGTACATAAGTGATATTTACATTTTCAAAACATACATTTTATATTAAATTATATATTTCAGATTTTTTTAAAAATAAAATTAGTTTTCTTACATCTAATGGGTTTGGTCCTAGGGCTTGGCATATTTGTTCAGAAATGTGGAATTGGTTAAGGAAGTTTTGATATTTTTGACATTCGATGATGATATGGTTCACTGTTAATGGAACGCCACATGAGTCGCATTATGGTGGTTTATCTTTGCTCATCAAGTAGCTGTGGGTTAGGTGGGTGTGTCCAATTCGGAGTCGGTTAATAACGCATTCATCTTTTCTATTGAAATCGGGATTTAGCCATTGGTATGTGTTGTTTTTTATTTTATTGAGTTTGGTGTTGAGATTTTTCCAGTAAGAGTTCCATTTATTATTAATATTACCTATTATACCAGTGCCAAACATTTTTTCAATAATATGTATCACATAAATGTCACATTCATTGCATCATTTGGAAAGAGTGCAAAGTGTTCATTCGACATATCATTTGAGAGACATCTTTTTTTTTACCAACAAAGATGTAAAATCAACGATATGTGTATAAAATCTAATATCAAATAAATATATTTTTTCTAAAGTTTATAGTTTATACACAACAGAGGAGATCGGTGCTAGTTGGCTTATTGTTATACTTGTACATTTAATTCATTGTTTTGTACCTCTATCGCTCAAACTACACTAAACAGTTCGCTAACGCCTAAGCTAAATAATTAATTTAAATTATCATCTAAATGAGTAATCTATAATAGAAAAAAAAAATCAAGCCAACTTTTACCCGTTAACAAGGCAAGTTAACAAATGGGACATATGACACACATAAATATTATAATCAGATTCGTATATTATTTAACTTTATTAAAATGTAATACATAATAATAATTAAAGGAAAATAAGTAAATATTTGTAAAAATTACAAATATATCTACACAAAAACAATATTTTAATAAAACTAATGGTCAACATGTCCCAATTTTAGACGACTGACTAGCCCAATATATGACTTTTCATTATTTTGAAACAATAATAAATAGTATGTATGTTATTTATCGTACAAATTTCTATATTTTGATTCGCAACACCAATTATTCTCTTAATAGATCAATATTTAAGATTATGCACATCTCCAATGAGAACCCTTCCACTTCTTTCTTTTAATAGATTATTTATGTATATTATGTCAAGAAAACTGTTATTTAAAATAATTATCAAATAAATATGTGACTAAATATTTTACTCTGGGCCTTAGTTTGTGAAATAAAATTAAATAAAAATACAATTATAATTGAAAATAAAAATTTAATTTAGGTTCTCAGTCAAACGAAGAATCTATTAATTTTACAATAATGTATTTAATTTTTAATTTTATTTTTTTTTTATCACGTTTTGAAGAAGAAATAATGATCCGAAAGTTACATACAGCATATTTTGTATAGATTAAAAGTCTTATTGAGTTAGTACTTTAAAGAGGTAATTTTTCTTTATTATCAATAGTTTTTATAATTGTGTGGAAAAACTGCCTAAAAATTTAGTGAAAATAGTAACGTTTTATGTTTACGATATTTTCCTAAAACACATTTTTGATATTTAGCCATAAAAACATAAACAATGGTACAAGAAGCTAAACTATTTTAAGAAATATTAAAAAAATCTTTATACCAACTCACTTGACAAAAGATTCAAAAAAAAATGTGTGAATATTATTTTATCGACATGAATTATTGTCGACGCGGACCAAGATACGAATAGCCCAAGTATTCGTCGTGTTTTCGTGCCGGTCGTGGTAATTTAGTTGAATTTAGGAAACGTGGACTGTATATAGTGGGAGTTGTTAATGCGAGGAACGATACGTGTATATAATAATAATATGTGATATTTGTATATTCTACATAAATCAGTTATACAGAAAACAAAAAACATCGGGGCAAATTTACAATAATTTCAATGCACGTATAAGTATCGAGTGCTATTCAATACAACATTAATTACCCTTAAAACTAATGTTAGTAAAACGCGGATACATAATAAAATATAAATAATAATAATAATAATAATAATTATAATCATAAACACCGCAAAGTTATACACAAATGTTATGTGATGGCATGATACGACCTGACTCCCTTGATCGGCTTGACGGCTTGAGCGTGTGGAATATGCCCCGGACGGTGGCGAATAAGAGAGGTGTCTCGAAAGAAAACCAAACATCAAAAATTGAAAATACAAAGGCCTGACGGACGTCGGCAAAACCTCGCTCGGACGAGCGCGAACCAAGACACACGACACACTCACGACGGACGTCGGCGAAACTCGCTCGGACGAGCACTTTATCGCGTCCACCGGCGATAACCGGAGACCGATAAGTCGATCGTCGTATCGACGTGGCGGACCGTAAATAACGGACGCGCCTGATATTTGGAACTTGTACCCAACAATTATTCTTGTTATTATTCCAGAAATTTTTTCCTTTAAACTTGAAAATAGTGTCAATTGTTTATTAAAAGGTTTTTTATTCTCTTAAAAACTTAACAATTTTACAGCAAGATTGATTTCGAATAAAAAAAAATTAAATAATATCAATATACTACATGTATTATTCACTCGTTGTAAAAGTGACACATCTAAGATTCTCTACACCCAACAACATTATCTTGTTCAAGGGAAAGAACGAAGAATGAACTTTCATTACCGTTATCTCAGTAGCTTTTTTAATCTGTTCAATGAAATATTCATAATTATTGAATCTATGTAAAATAAATAATTTTATTCCAATGAATCTTTTAAAAATAAAAACAGAACTTATCACCTCTATTAAGACCGAAGATATTATTTATATAGATATATTGCTTCGTGTCAATCTCGGTGGACTACTCTGTGTATTATATAAATAGGCTTGAATCAAAAGTCTCACGTTCCATTGGATCATTTAGATCATGTGAGTTTTGTAACATTATAGTAGATAAAATTATCAAAATCAATCAATTATTAGTAAATATTGACATGATATTATTAATAACATAAGTACATACTGACATTAAACCTCACATGTCCAAATTTCAATATTATAAAAAAATATTATCTTAACAATTAAAACTGATTTTTCAGAGAAAATTTGAGTTCCTTACAAAAACTACATTACATTAACGTATTTTTGTTTACGGAGTTTTCTAGCTAGTTTTTTCATTTTCTGAAAAAAAAAAATATTTTTGGTACATATAACTTTTTAGTTTGATTATCAAAAATTATATTTAAAACTATATAAAATTAAAAATTTTGGTTGGGATGGTTTCATTGAAATAAATAAACTAAGGGTATCGTTAATCAAAAAAAAAAAAAATGTTGTACTATATTAATTAAAAAGACTATAATTAGAACATGGATCGATATTTGACGACAAAATAAAACACCACTATGACCAATGGTGGATTCGATTTGGAGAAGGCTCCAATATAACATAATATAATGTACTTCATTATTATTCATTTCTATAATACTATTATGCAACTTTTTTAAGAATTTCTGAGGGGACACGACCCCATGGGCTCCCCTTAAAGCCACCACTGTCTATGACAATGCATCCGGGAAGCATCCGTAGTCTGGAAACGTAATTTTTGTGGAGCGACACAGCGATACCATGGAATAAAAAATTCCGTTAAGCCTTCGGCGGAGACAGGGGTAATCGAATACGTACTACACAACAACGATATACAAGGATAATCGTGTTCCACCGGAACTTTCGACCTCCGCGATCCTGTGCGATACAGCGATGGCATCCGTCGACGACAGAACATTTAATTTTCTCGAATCCTGCAAATCTCAGAAACTATATATATATAGTGATGTGCAAGACTCCCATATACTCAGCCGTGCGTTAAACGATTATTTCATCCAGAATCCTACAAGTATATATAAATATATAAATATATTTATATATATATATATATATATATATATATATATATATATATATATATATATATATATATATATATGTAAATACATGTATGTGAATCCCGTATCGTACTTTCGTACCTGCAGACCTACACGGCCGGACGACCACAAAAGCCCCGCAGCAGGTATTTGTTTTAATAATAAAATAAACCCGACCGATAACGACTAAATTACGCGCAGGTTTTGTGTTACGCGTGTAGAGTATAGTTTTCACCGCATTATCCGAACTTACTCTACGCTCAAAACGCATTCAAAACGACCTACGTTATAATGATCATTTGAGATTTTCATCATAAACATAGTTTGTCCGGTTCGTTCTGGTCGGTGGCGGTCGTTTTGGTTTGAAAATCATGTAAATGTTAAAATCCTTATTTGAATAGTATATATTTTATTGAGAAAAGTATGGTCTTTTGTTTAATATTTTCAACTACTTGAAAAGCAATGATCTATAATACAAATACTCAGATAAATAAATATATTTAAACTATGCTATTTGAAAATCACAAGGGCGGCCATCAGCGAGAATAAACTAGATGAGTTATTCACGTGCACGAATCTGAAGAAAGAGAATGTAGCGATTAGTGACTAGGCCGGACGTGAATTTCGAAAACACGCCAAAAAATAAGAAATCGAATTGTGAGTTTGAAGCAATCATTAAAACATTAATTTGATAGATTTTTAACTGTCATGTTATGTAAATACGCGTATATTTCATGAAAATCATTCTTGAAATTTTTAATATTATGGGTAGCAGAACCCCCACATACATTTTGAGACCTATATACCTCTTACTCGGGCCTCATACTCCATAATTCGAAATATCATATTATACAGTGTTGAATAAAACTAAATCACCTGTACTATAAAATATAACAAAATATGTACATTATATATTTACTAATCATTAATAAAGTAGAATAATTTAGTTAAATACAATTTTTGACATGACTGATATTATAATGATAAATTACAAACAAGTCACAACCTATAAGTATTGCTCGGGGAAAACGCGAGTTGGGTCCCGAGATCTTTTATCCCTTAAAAAAAACACGAGTTGGGTCCGTGGTATTATTTTATAATACTCGAATTGGGTCCGCGGTAATATATATATATTATTATTATATTATTTTAATAAGATATTAAGACGTATAATATGACATAACCAGCACGTGTCAAGGTTAGAAGTGTCCATCTAATAAAATATATATATATATATATATAACCTAATCTTGGGTAATCGCGGTAATATCAAATATTATCTTAATAAGACGTATAATACAAGTCACGAAGGATCGATGCTTTTGAAAGATAATTTGGATAAATTAGTAATTACCATTACTTAATGTTAATTTCGCAAGAGACAATTCATTACAATTCATTACATTTCTTCAAGAAAAATTTAGTTTGCATATTAATAACGATCCAAGAGTAGCAACAACCAGATATGGAACTGCTATAGATGGAGTATTCACAAGATACCTTGATAACGTTAAGTCACGTACTTTTGTTGCATATTTTAGTTATCATCGTCCAATTGTTACATTGATACCAGCATTGTACCATTAGAAGCATAAACTGCTACTGTCACAGAAATAACTGACGAAGCAACAGATAATATTGATTAGAGTAGTTACATTATTACATTTATATATTTTTGTATGTCTTAGTAAATCTTTTAAGTACTTCATATGCAAATAAAAAACAAAATAGTCTTATGATATTAATTTAGAAATTATTTCCTAGTCATCTTATTCACTATCTATTTTCAACATTATTACAAAAAAAAAAATGTTGATGTTTCTCATCTGCCAGGCGTCCCGTGACGGCTCATATATATATTTTTTTTTTAAGTGCTGAAATAAATGGTTGTACAATTTTTTCGGAATTTACTGTTTTTATATATCAACCTATCAATTTTTTAACCTATCAATTTTAGACTGAGTGAAGCAAAGGATCTTGTGATTTTACAATGATGTTTATTTTTATTTTTTTCTGAAGACACTTTTTGCTCAACTTGACTTTGTCCAAAAGTTTCATCCAGCAACTCGATAGATCATAAATTCGATGTAGATGACACTTTGAGGGTTTATTAAGCTCTCATATCAATAATTTTTCCAGGTGAGAGGGAAAACAGCCTAAAATGGACCAAAAACGACGAAATTCGCGGTAAACGACATTTTCATTCAATCGACTTCAGTAATTTCGTCATTGCTCCAAAAATAACGTTGGTAGAAACTTGAAACATTCACCATATACTATTAACGTAGCATTACACGTTTTTTAAAAAGCTTCAAAAAAATTTGACAACTTTTGTGCTAAAAATAGAAATTTTAAAATACCTTGTTTTTTAAAAGTTTATCCGTAATAAATTTTTAAATATTTGACAAAAACTTTTGAAATTTTAATGTGACTTTACTAATTAACTTCTTTAACGATTCTGAAAAAAATTCAAAAATCGTAACACCAGATTTTTTTTATAAGCGTTTGAGTAAATTATGAGATGATTTTCGCGTAATTATTTATTTTGAAATTCAATATTCCTATCTCCATTAACTCGTCCAAGCAGCGAAGAATATGAATATCCTATGGGACGAAGTACGTACTTATTCTACTATACATAATTTTAAAACGATAAATTTACTACGAGTGATAAACGCCATTGAACGTGAATTATAATCCTCAAAACGAACATTGAAATAAACTTTATTGATAATAATTATAATAATAAAAATACGGTCCGGGCCAAAAGAGCCGTCGACCCCTTGACCAACGGCGGGCCATATGCGGACGGCGAGTCAGTGAAAAACGGGGCCCAGTAGTAAGTGACTGACGGATCCGAGTTGTCAGCCACATGCGGCGCCCAGTAGTCCACGACCGGTGTGACTGTGTAGTTGGCAACCGGCAGCGCTGAGTACTCATCAACCGTATCTAACCATATCTATTCTATAATCAATGGTTGTACGCACGTCGACGGTTAAGATTCTTCAAAAACGAGACCTGCTGGCGGGCGTTCTGCGCACCAAAGATAAGACGAGACGGTGGCGGACGTATCCCGGGATTTTCAAGAAACGGTTAATGATTTCGGTTAAATTCAAACGATTCCGGGCAAAACTTCGGTGTAAAACACGTACTGTTCCGACAGTTTTAGTCTTATAGTCGGTAGGTTTTTTTTTTTCTATCAAAGACTTGTGATAAAAAGAGAAAATTCTGAATGCGGGCGAAATGTCTTTCTACCAAACGTGTATCAAAACTACGTGTATTTTCAACTACGTTCCCTGTTACGATACAATGATTAGATGGACCGATAATATTTCGTACACGTTTAAAGTTGAAAATCCATGCAAAAACAGTCGACTTTGTAGGAAATGTATTAGAATTTAGTAAAACGCTTTAGAAAAAAAACAACACTTAACAATATTTTTAATTTTAAAATGTGTTAAGAAAATTGTAGACCATCAAATCATTATAAACCTTAAAATACGGAAATATCAACATGTTTTGTTGTAGATCTGATATCTCAACATTGCTTCTGTTTGTCTGATGAGCACCCGCTTTTGGGATCCTTATTTCTCCTTAGACTAATGATTAGAGGTGGGTCGAACTAATCGAAGTTCGAAAAATCGAACCGAACTTTAGGTTAGGTTTGAGTTCGAAAGTCGAACCAAGTCTTAAAAAACCGAACCGAACCGAACTCGAACAAAAAAGTTCGAAAATCAAAATAGTTCGAAAATTAAAAGAGTTCGAACTCAAAAAATGTATGAACAGCAAAAAATTCTAACATGTCAAACGTTTCGAACTAAAAATGTTCCCGGTGTTTATTGTGGTGTTTATTTTATTTTTAGTTTTCCTATTGTCTATAATCTATAATCTATATAGTTATATAGTATATACAATATTATATATTATATACTATGTATTTAAATTTTAAATATTATAAATGTTAAATTACTAAAATTAAAACCACGATATTGTTCGGGCATTGATTATAATTTATTTCTTGTGCTACTGAATTATTTATAGACTTGGATAATTATTTTGGTTTTGTTGTTTTGTACTATTTAAGGTACGGTTTCCAAGGCGCGACCTGTCGCCGCGACCTGTCGTTGGCGCGTGCTGGTTTCCTAGGCGCGACTGGTCGCCGAGACCAGTCTCCGGTGACGTAAAAAAAACTATCAAATTCTATATATGTAATCAGTATCATTGTGGTTTTCGTGCAGTGAGTGCTAGAGTTTTCAAGTTAAATTTTATATTTATTATGAGTATGAATACAATTATTAACAATAATAAAATTATGTTACTTCTTCTCGAGGAAGAGGAAGAGGACGATGAGTTATTAATCACAACACAATCAGAACAGAGAAAAAAAGTTGATGCACTTTTTCTTAATAGGAAAGCTGAAGGATACTTTGAAATTTTAATAAGTAGACATTTAATACGAAATGAAACAAAATTTCGCGAGTTTTTTCGTGATAATAAAAACCAATTTGATTTCCTGTTATCACTTGTCGAGGTACAATAGCCATATTCATACACTTGATGATCGAAATTCACTACCCAAAAGTTGGTTTGTGACCAGTGGCGGCGCCAGGAATTTTTCCCAGGGCGGGCCAAAGGGAGGCCAACATATATTAGGGCAGGCACAGTTGTTTGGATGTATGGTTGTATGGTAGTTGAAAAAACGGGGGGGGGGAGTTGACAGGGGCCGGAGTATCCTTTTTTGGAATTCCAAAAGCCAAGGTATACTAGGTTCCTAACCTAACCTTTGACTCTATATATACTATATAAGTATATTAACTATATAAGTACAGTAACCTTTATAATAAAAACTGTTAATTTAATCTATTAAGATCTTTGACCTCCCCCTTTGAAAAATGATGGTTGAGTCAAAGTCTCAGTGACCAGGAGTTTTGGTGAGTGAGTTAGGTTAGTTATTTATCCTTTAAAAGAAAATTAAAATTAAATACATAAAACTACAATCAATTATATTTTCTTTCTTCATAATCGTTTATTGTTCGTTTAGATATTTTGATAACTAATATTTTATGAATAAACAAGAATAAAAATAAATAGGAGAGTATGCGACTAACCTAAAATTGTGCGACGACAACAATAAAGGTCACTATAAAATTAAAATACATACTGATCGGTGTTCACTAGTCACTAATCAGTAGTCTCTAGCTGTTACATGCCCACATGGCCACATAACAGACTCATTGGATTTCGGTGTGTAGGTAACGATGATTGTAATCTTTTTCTTATGACGGTCATAGGTATTTCAGAATTATCTAAAATTAGATTTATACAATAATATTTTCGTAATCCCGTCTAAGCCGTTTCCGCGAACAACCACACCAAATATAAAACGTACACAATCTATATAATATCCATTTATAGCTGTGTGTGACGTGTGTATGATTTAGGAAAACCAGACCACGAAATTACGGGGATATGTTCTATTTACGTAACAATACTTAAAAATTATAATTTCAACTAGGTATTAAATTATTTAAATTTAATCAAAATTTTTAGGCGGGCCAACGGGCGGGCCAGGGGTTTCGAAGGCGGGCCATGGCCGGCCCGGGCCCGCCTTTGGCGCCGCCACTGTTTGTGACTAAAAAAAATCGACGGTCGCGCGCGACAGTCGCAATGCACTGCTCTCGGACCGGTAGTGTCGCCGGTCGCGACGATAAGGTTCAGTCGCGCGACAATGGTCGTGCGTTGGAAACCAGTCAATAGGAATTACATATAAACAGTCGGACGGCGACTGTCGCGGCGACCGGTCGCGCCTTGGAAACCGTACCTTTATAATTTATAATTTATTATATTTATATAATCGAAGTTCGTATCACGCTGAACAATATTAAAAGCTAATATCAATATTAATTAAAGTTATTCATAAAAATTAAATATCTTTATCATTATTATTTATTATTTATTATTAATTAAACACTATGAAAGTTAAATTTATGTTTGGTATAGTAAAATATAAATTAAAGAATAAGAGTTATGAATAATATATTAGATCTTTTAAATTTGCATAATTTGTAAGGTATACAAATCTCAAATCATTTTATTAAATTTTTAATTTTTAAAACAATTGGTACCGAAGTGGTTCGATGTTGAATAAAATGATCGGTTCGAGTTCGACTTCACACTAAAAAGTTCAGTTCGAGTTCGGTTCGGTTCGAGTTCAGTTCGATATACGATTAAAAAGTTTGATTCGAGACCATATTTTCGAGTTCGACCCACCTCTACTAATGATGTCATTTTAGAGCATTTCAAAAATATTTCTAACATTTTTTATCTGTTTTTTCCCCGCTCTTCAAAAACGTTGATTTTATTTTTCACGTGTGAAAACGCATTGATATATCTTATCTTGGACCTTATCATTAAACACTTAACATCTTTGTAAATTAAAATTAATTGGACATTATTAAAAAAAAAAAAACGTTTCTTTTAATGCATGCGATGGAAGCTACTGCTTTACCCGACGTCTTCTGATCATCATTTCTAACTCATCGATGTATTACTACGTAAAACTACCTATATAAAATATATTATATTCTCCTTAAAATAAATCATAATAGTAACTACAGCCCAAAGGGGAGGCTAAAGCCCCTTAGCCTCCCCTGATTCACTACTGTGTGGTCATAAATACGGGTACGTGTATAGAAACGTACAATGTAACAATGCTATCATAAATATATATGCCAAAATCCTTGTTCGAACAAATCCGTTCGAAGACTGTGCGAAACGATGTATGCTTTGTTATTATCAACAAAATACGTGATCTATACTATATTTCTTCTTTTTCATAAATGTTTTTTTCTGTTTCTATGCTCAGTTTTTTTCCTTTCTTTTCTCGCCGTAGGACAGCAAACGCGATGCGGAAGCGTTTGTGTTTCTCAACCATTATCTAGACATTACGGACGCGATGGTAGACGGACAAACCGAAATGATCGATGACACGGACTTGCAGGGCACCGACTTTCCGACCAACGTGTCATTGTCACAGACCATGTACGTGGATGACGAACAACACGAACAAGTCAAAGAGTGGATTTTGACAAACGCCATGGCTCGTGACATCAGTCAGGTAAAACAGAAATCGTCGTATTCGTAACTTTCTATGAATTGGATCAGTAGTTACCATATATCAAGTAATCACACAGTACACACATGAATAAATTATAACTATTAATTCTACCTTTAGAGCTACTTAGGTCAGACTTGAAGTTTTATAACGTGGTTTGATGGTCAATTTCCGTTACAATAATATTCACACGTATGCGACAAAAAAAATCACTTAGAAAAATTGAACGGACCAAAAATTAATTTTATAGATTCAAATTAAATTTTTTATCTGGATATTGCTCATCAGTAGCATTTTGGTCTGAGAACGAAATCCGAAAAACATTGAAAAAAAAACGGCAAGAAGTCGAAAAAGTTCATCTTAGCTTATAATAAATAAATATACATACACAGAGTGTATCACAAAACCTGACATAATATTGAATACATTTTGTTCTGTTCAATATTTTTAATCATTTTTTGTTCAAATAAATACTACATTACTGCTAAACCTAACTAGGTATGTAGCAAAATATCTTGTTTTAATCTTGATTCTCAAAATTGGTAATTGAAAATATTACTTAATAGTTTTATAAATAACAAAATTATTACAATATACATTTTGTGAATCTGATTTTTAGAAAAATGTTGATTCTTACAATTCTATTAAAGGTTTATCCGTTAATTTTAAACAAATTTTTATGCTTCCAAAAATGTTTAATAATATTATCCATCGATAATTTCTAATCTTATATTTAATGGAAAAAAATACCTTAAACACACATCTTTTTAAAAAGTTCGAACATCATAGTACCTATACCTACATAAATTACGTAACTTTTGTAAAGAATTTTGCCAACAACATTTTTCTTTTTTTTTTAATCAGGTTTACAAAATGCCTATTTTAAGATTTTTCTTTATCTGTAAAGCAAAATCAAAAATTTCGGTTATTTTCGGAATTCGGTATATTTCGGAATTCGGGTTCCGAAAATAAAAAAAAATTGTATACATTTTATTGTAACGCAGTACGAATACTTGTTAAAAATAATGAATATAACAAATGTTTTTCCATAATATATCAGATCGTCACGATACATTCTGTATTTTAAAGGGTAAAACCCCTCTTATTAAATCACGAGAGCTAATACTTACACGTAGATATAGTTTTTACCTACCTATCTAAAATGTCCGGAAATTTCCAAGCATTATCATCAATTTGCATTTGAATTAAAATTTTCTTTGAATAAAAATTGTGTTGTTAACGAATGCTCACTTTGTTTGTCGAAAAAAACGGTAGAAGTCGAAACGTTATGAATTACACCGACAATTAACCGATATAACGTCAATCTAGGAGTTTTCTACGAAAAATACCCACCCAATCCAATATCGTTTCAAAGATTGTTAATGCGGTCGAAAAATTCGCCCGTATTTCTTTCACGACATTTAACATGGTTAGATTCTGTTATATAATAGTAGGTACTGAATATGGTATTTTAAGTAGTCGCCAGAATTTACAATCGACACCAGCGTTATTTTGTATATAAGTACTTACACAATATTCCCATGAGTTGTTCAATGACAAATAATATTAGCGGATGAAATTTGTTTTTTTCACGATAAAAAAAATGTTGTAAGGGATAGGAACGTAGGTCACCTACGGTAGGTGTATGTATAGTTATTAGGTAGGTATATTGTTTATTTGTTATTTTTTTTAACTATAATCTACTATATTAAGTTGAAAATTTGCGTAAAAATAGTTATTAGGTAGGTACGTAATAATCAAGACATCATGTAATAATTCACTTGTACGCTAATAAAAAAAATTCTGGAGTCACAATTTTTTTTTCAGAATCATTACAGAAGTGTATAAGTGAAGTCCAGGGGTGTAGCTAGGAATTTTTTTTGGGGTAGGCCCACTATAACCTTCTATCCACCCACAAAAATGAGAACTTTTTCAATTTTGGTATTAGCCTTCCATAATTTCAAAGTTGTTAATGATTATTCTTATCGATTATTAATAACTTAAAACAAAATCAACCAAAAAATAAGTAGAAAGTTTTAAAAGATACAGTTCTTATTCATCGGAATACAAGAGGGTATTAAAAATGCAATTATAGTTATTAATTAATATACTCCTAACAGTCCTAACTTATTGTTATAGGCGTATTATCAATTTATAATAGATTTTTAAAGTAAAAATACCAATCTTCTTTTCTTCATGACAACACCCATGAATCATTCTTAAATTGTCCACTTATTTCCCTTTCTATAGAAAGTAACGTCAAATCATTTAGTCTAGGACTATTAACCTAACTAATTGTTGACCGTATTTTGTTCCATAAATGCCTCTGGAACACCTGATACGTCCTCATTTTGGCGTCACGATTTTTATACAACGGATATTTGAATTGGTATCTCTATATTACTCCAACATATCTTTACACTAAACACAATAATTACATACTTCAAGTAGGTTCATTAAATAATATCATTACAAGAATCAAATCAATTATTATTTCATGAACTTTAATTCGGTAGGTAAATAATTTGTGATTTGAGTCTTTTATTTCATTATGATAAGACGTATTAACAATGTAATATTACAGCATTTTTATTTAAAATTTTAGAATAATGATCAAATTAAATTAAAAAGTGGCGAATCATTGAAAAATATTTACATATTTTATTTTTTTTTATCTGGTGGAAATTTATGAAGCTTTTAATTTAGATTATTTTCCATTTTATATTGTTCTAAACATTTAAGGCCGATTCACATAAATTAGTCTCCAGATAGCGACGTCTCCGTTCAAAAATAGTATGTTGTGATGATTTTGAATTTGTGACTGATCATTAATGTCTACTATTTCACACACATTTTTTAGTCATAAGACGGCTCAATTCCAAGAAATCAGATCAATGGGGTTGACTCAATTGAGATGATACATATTATATGTATAAAAATCATAATGAGGAAAAATGTAATTCCTTCATCAATTATTAATTAAAATATCAGTTTCAAATGGATTGAATATTGATCTATTTAATGATAGAATTTTTAGAACTTAATTGTCTCATAACTTATATATTATGAGATGTGTGAATTGACACATCAATTATTATCATAAAACATAAACACATTTTAATGAATGCACTTATTAACTTGGAGCAATTTAAACCATAATAAAATGCTAGAACAAGTAACTCAGGACTAAAATTAAAAATATTATCAAATTTATTTACTTATTATGACATTTTTATACTTACCTATATACCTGTCAGGAAAGGGCTTTCATTTCATTAATTTATTTTTGAACTACTGTAGACATTTTGAGTTATTGAAAATCAAAGTTTTTCGAAAATATCAAATTAATTAGATCTACAATAAAGTAACACATTTTAGAGTATTTTTGAAAGTTAAATTGTATGCCACAAAAAGTAGACTAACAGAGATAATACATATGGAGAGCTAATCTAATTCATTCTATTCCATGTTTCACAGACTTTGCCACTGGACCAAAGAAACTTATACCCAGCAAACTTGCAAATTTCGTCAGATACCAATGACATGTATCCCGCATGCGTCTTATCTGGATGGCCAGTAATCGACTCAAAGAAGAGCTACACAATAACATTTGAGAATGGCCGTATGGCCAACAAGGATGATTGGACAAAAGTTATGACCGTATCTAAAACTGTCCATTCCACAGCCATTAAACAGACGTTGGAGTTTATCATCAAATGGTGTGGATCACCGGTACAACAATACTCATTCCAATAAACAAAAATTAAGTGTTTCTAGAATATTTAAGTATTTTTCATTTATATATTATTTTATAATATACATCCTTGAATGTCAGTAATGTAAGTTTTAATATTTTTCTCACAAAAGTTTTAAAAAGTACTATATGTCTCATAATTACAGAAAAATATCTTCAACAAATTATTTTGTTATCAAAAATCAAAAATCATAGTGTATTTATTAAAACGATAAATGTTTATTAGTTATGATACAATGATACAAAAAAACCAAAAATAAACCTATTATATATACTTTATCATTTTAGGAATAGATCCCTTATAAGGTTAATAATATATAATTGTTTTCATACAGCCACCAATGACATAAAAGTTAGGTAATTACTTCTCTACTCTACCATAATGGATCTTCTGGCTAAGTTACAGTTCATAAAAAGAAGTTATATGTTGAAGATAATATTTATCAATTATTATATAGCATTGTCAATTGATCAGACAAGGCTACAATTTATCTTTCTAATTTCATAAAGTCGATTATCAGAGAAAGAAAGTAGCACAATACACAAAAGGTTTGAATCTTTATAATGTTATTACCTTCTTATAAAAGAGTAAACATTTTATAGTACTAGTAAAATTAGTTTAAATGGTCCACACATCATTATTTCACATTTATTATCTAAGGATTTCTGCAAATATCATGGTTCCTATTGTCATACAAAGATCACTAAATATATATATATATATATTTTTAGAATGACAATGATATAATAATAATTAATAATAGTATATACACATCGAAAGAACGATAAAATACATAACAGTACATATAAATATATAATATTATATATACATGAGAAAAATATTAAAAATCATGAAAATTATTAAGTGAACTTATGGTCAACATAAATATATGATCAAAATTCATTTATACAAAACTTCACTGATAAACTTAATGACTATTCATAGTTACATTTTTAAATTTAAAAACATGTTGTATCAAACAATTAGTTGAGGGCAAAATATGTATGTAAAAACACAAACTGTAACAGTAAGCAGTAGTAGTAAATCAACCAACTGTAAACAAATCGCCTGCCGATGGAAGAGGTGCTAGACCACCTTTAACACTAGGTAATTGTGCTAAATCTGGAAGATTCTGTAGGTGAGTGTTGACCTCTTGTCGTACTTGGCACACTTTTTGTAATTTACTTTGATATTCCTAAAAAAGAAAAAAACATATTTATTACTGATTATAAATCTAACTTAATTAATAAATTGAATATAATATGATTAAATTGAAGAACTTTTAAAAATTAGTAATGCCAAATATTCAGCATTGAGATTCAGTAAAAAATTTGTTTTTAAAATTACATAATAAACAGGTATTCTACTTTTCTTTAAATTTTAATAAACATATTCAAAATGAAAGACTAAGTAAAAATAGGTAACTCTTCTGAATAGGCAATAAATATAACAAAAAAAATAATTTTAGAACTAATTTAGAATAAAGAAACTGAGCATAATGATATTTTATTTTAATATCTGACATAATGTTATTTAATTAGTCATGATATATTATTTTAAAACTGTTATTTTAAATATTAATAATAGATCCTATTCTCACCACCATATGAAATGTTAACAATTCTGTACAATTGCATAACATCTGCCAGTAAGGACATATGTGTAGTAACTTTAAATATTAATTTTTATTTATTACTAATAAATTTAAATAGTATATTAAGCAAAATAAAATAATAACTGAAATAATTTTTTTTTCTATAAACATTAAAAATTTTTTTTTTTAAATACAAACATCCACAATTTTGCGTATCATTACGTACTACTAGATAATTATAACTTCGTTAATTAGAAGATTAGTAGTTCTAAAAAATAGATTTAATATATGCATAATTAAAAATCAACAACTTAATATAATGTATAATACAATACATTTCTATAATCATATCAAATAAAAATGAACAAGATATGACAATTTTTTTTCCATATAATTCATTTCTGACGTAAAAATTAGGTCAATTAAATTTGTTTATAAGTAATTAACATAAAAATACAATAACTTTTGTTCACCACAAATAGTTAATGATTCAAAAAAAACTTGAAACTATGAATAATAACCTCACTAAACACTTCAATATGAATGTCATTCAAACTTAAATTGCATCTAAATGAAATGCTTATCTCATTTTTTTTTTTTAAATTAATTAAATCCATTTCAAACTATTATTCTTTAATATTAATGATTCTTGCCTGTAATCTTTGTTCAGCTTGATCAATGAGGTCTCTCTGAGATTGAATGAAATCATTCAACATGGATGCGACTTTCTTGCGATCTTCCATTTCACATACCAGTCTAGTGTTGTAATCAGTCAATAAAGCAACAGCATCATTTACTTTCCGTAAAAGTTCTTCAGCTTGATCTTTACCTAAACATGATTCAAATATATAAAATAGTGTAAGTAAACTAAGAGCACTTAGCAAATATTCTATAAATACTTTTAATGATAAAAATAATATCATACTATTTTGACAAGAAGCTAAAGAATTGATACATAATTATCTATCACAAATATTTAGTTTGAATTTACATACATAAAATAATGCAAAGTAACATGCACTTAGCAAATTTTAAATTAAGTATATTATCATGGCAAACTTTAACGTGTACCTCAAAAAAAAAGTAAAATGTATTTTATTGGAATTCTAATTTAAACTTTAGAAAACACCTAATAATTTTCTTTAAAACAATTTGAATAGTATGAGCCAAAAAAATATAACACATTGCATTTATAAAACAAGTTAATTATTGATCTGATTTAATTCAATTTTAAGACAAATATTATATAGGTATGACAGAATAATAGACACGAATTTGTATTATAATACTAATTCATTTAAGTACAGAATATTAACCAGCTAAGTTATTGAGTAGGCTGACATCAGCAATTTCAGGAGGAAGTTTAGAAATTCGTTCCCGTACAACTGCATCACATGAAGGTGCATTTTCTAAATCCTGAAAAAATTTAAATAAGTATATAATCAAAAAGTATGTTTATTAAATTATAGAATTCATTATTAAATTAATACAGATTTAAAGTTGTTAACTATCTTTAAAATAAACAACTTCAAAAGCTAATGCAAATTAAAGCTGATGAATTATAAAATATTATTAAATTTTTTCAAAAAATACATTATATTGATATTTAAAAAATTTACTAATATGCTGTGATTTGGCAGTAGTATAATTAAGATTTTATAAGTAAAATTAAATAAATACTTTTTCATTTAAGTTAAATAATTGAAAATAATAAAAAATTATAAATAACATTTCTCTAACAATTAATCAGAATTCAACTTTCATCATGGTTGAATCAACTTAGAAAATAGCAATATTTTTGTCTTCTCAAATAAAAAACATGTTTTAAATTAAAGTTATGAATGAAATTTTTAAGTTTTACTACTGAATTATTCAATTATGATTTTTAGAGTACAAAAATATAGGTAACAATTTCATAAACTTAAATAAGAACACATAACTAGGCATAAAATGACATATGAAGATTTTATTATCAAATAATTTATTAAAAACTTCATAAAATAAAAATTAGTTACATACATTTAAAGCTTTAATTAACTCTTCAGGTTCAGGAGGATCGTTAACTGGAGTTTTTGGAGACAAAGTAACGTGGAGCTCTTTAGAACCATCCACTTCAACCACAACTTCTTTATCTTTCTTTATACCATTATTTGGGGATTTTGTTTTTTTTATTTTGTGTTTATGAGAATGTTTTGCTTTTTTCAATGGTGGTTCTTCAATAGGTTTATCTTCTGTTATTTTACCTGAAAATCGTAGAGATCAAATAATTTAATATACTACATAAATATTTAAAAATTATCATACCAAAAGCATCTTTGAACTCATCTATTTGAATTTTACTATAAACGCCTCTTTCTTCCCATATATTCAACAACCTAGTTAAACTTTGCCTAGTCTTTGAGGAACAGTTGTTTGTTGATATTCGTTTAAAAGCTTTGGCCAATTCTTTACCAAATTCTTGACCATATTCAGGACCCTTCTTCTTACCATTTTGAATAACATCATTGGCTAAATACATTAATGTCAGCTGTTTAGATTCTGAGCCTAGAACAATTCATTTTTAGATTAAAGTAACATAATTATGTCAAAAATGTACAAAGACAAAAATATTTTAAATTAAAAGTACTCTTTGAAATTGTAAATAAAAAAATTACACTCATTTATATGTATAAATGCAATAGGTACTACAGTTTTTTATAACAATAATTGGTTTATTATTTATTTGCACATTATTCAAACTACATATAACCATTTATGCCAAACACTAATCTTAACCTAAAAAATATTCAATAAAACATTTAATGTCAAAGAAATTATTTATAACATGATACCTACTTTACATTTAGATGTTCAGATTAATTGTGCATGAATAGTAAGGTATAACAAGCATAATTTTAATTTTAAAAAGGATGTACTTCACATCATAGGGTATTCTTTGGTCCTCAGACAAGATAATGGGTATGTATGAGTGTACAGGATTTTTAAGAACCAACAGATATTTTTTTAGTTCAACGATTCTGAGCAAAGCTTTAATATAAAAATATATATATCTTTTATATATTAAACCATTTTTAGTTCGATTGTCGGTATTTTTTTTTTTTTTTATCAAATCTGTTTTAAGTTTTCTAGTTTGAAAATTGAGACATTAATTATTACCAAAAGATTCAAAACACGTTGTTCTATCTGTATCCGAAATTTCATAATAATAAGATTGACCAATTATTTTTTTAAAACATTTTATGTTAAAATTGACATAAAAATAGCCAATTCCGTAAAAACTTTATAATAATTTACTTAAAGGCTTATAAAACAAAATAATGACTGACAATTTTTGGAATTTTTTCAGTGTCTTCACTTGTTTTCCATGAGTATGGTCATATTAAATTTTTATATTTTTTTTGTCATGTGTTAAAAATGTTATTTAAGATAAACTTTAACAAATAAGGTATTTTCAACCCAATAATAGTCAAAAAATTTTGAAACTTTCGTCAAGTATATATCAATATGACATTCATAAATGGTGAAAATTCCAAATTTCTAGCAACATTACTTTCTAAATTATGATTAAATACCTAAAATTGATTCAGTGAAAAGTGTTGTGACAAATTTTACCGCTTTTACTCAGTTTTTCAGCAGTGGTTTTTATGCTTGGAAAAAATATTGAAAGAAGAGAAAAACAACTTGTTTAATGTACAATCTACATGCAATTTTTGATCCATCAAGCTATTGGATAAAACTTTTGAATCATTATAACTACCTTAAAGTATTTACAGAAAAAAGTACGTCATTGTAGAACCAATAGATCCTTTGCTTCACTCAGACTCCAAAATAAGTATAAAGTAAAAAAATCAATAATACAGTCAATTTATTACAGACCAATAAGACATGTATATTTAGATACAAGAAAATACATTGAAATCTTCAATAAATTAATAAAATATAAAGAAAAATAAATAAGCATAATATCAAAATTTGTTTCAAACGCACTTCTTATTTTCAATAAACATGTAAAAAGTTCATTCAATTATTAAATGACAACAAATAAGTACATTCAACCAATTTTTTAAAATTATTTTAGAAAAATAAAACAAACAACAATTTAGATAGACCTTGAATAAACACAAAAATATTTAACGATGATTAACCATAATACGAATAAAAATTACAAAAATACAATATTTATAAAATGTAAAATACATTTTTTACTATTTAAAAGGCACTCTTAGTAATTGGAACAAAAATAATAATATTTCAAATATTTTGTTTTTCAAACTCAAAACATCTGTTCATGAGAAAAATTACAACATTATACAAGTTTTTGATTGATATTAGTTTATTTTACAAGTTGTAAAGAACAAAATTCAGAGAAAAGGGAATTTTTAATACCAGACAATAATTTCCTAGAAATCTTGTAAAACGTTAGGTTAATTCATATAAGATATCAAGTATACTAACCATATGTTTTGTAATATAAAAAAATATTAAATTATAATCCTCAGTGAGAAATATAATCAATTCCAAATAATTATGAATTTATGAACAAATTTATAACTTAATTTAATTTAATGTAAAAATTTTTAAGAAAAAAAATCAATTGGGATTTGATTTGACACCTATTTATACCTAATTAAATAGCTACAGTACACATATGCAGGGAAGGTCAGACTTATTTAACAAATGCAATCATTTTTTTTGTAACACTATTTTTAACTTTTTTTTTTTTACATAAATACTTGAGTCAAGCGCAACAGCAAAATTGCATAAAAAGATTTTTTTAGTTTTAGAAATCAAATTTAAAATTTTTTAATTTTATTATACCATAAGGTGAAATATTCAAAATATCTATTTTGTGAAAAAGGATTTTTAGAAAAATGTTGATGTTTGAATCTCTAATAAAGTTAAATATATTATATTTCACGATTTTATTAAGTTTGTCAAAAACTTAACAATAATATTGTTTCACAACATTTTATCACAAATTATTGATACTTCATAAATTTAAATGGCTGATCAAAATTTAATTTATTGCAAGATTTTTTTTTTCCCTTGTAGCCATTATCCCATTATAATTAGGCAATCAACGTTGATATTTAACATAGAAAGATTAATCCAAATCACTGACTTAATAGAACGTACAATAGTTTGAATTAAAAAACAGAAATTCTCAAAAAGTTGAAAAATAATTACAAATTAAAGACAAAACTTTAAAAAGAAATTTTAAGACCATAATTTTTCTAAAAAATTGGTTTACAAAACAGTAATCTTGATTTTTTTTTAAAATGGAAAAAATTAAAATTTTAAAATTTTAGTTCCAAAAATCAAAAAAATATTTATACACTATTTTGTAGTGAAGCAGTACAATAATAATTATAATAAAAAAAGTTAAAAATCAGGAATAGAAAAAGGTAATTGCATTTTTCAATTAGATCTGACTCACCTTGTATATGGAAAAGAGAACAAACACAAAATATTCAAACTTCAACATATTGTCTTCATTAAGATTTTATGAAATGTTCATTAACTAAACAAACTATAATGATTAATAATGGACCAATTAGATTAAAGAACAAAATAAATAAGTTATACAAAGTAAACCTAAATTTTGAAACAAAATTTCAAAAAATATAGCTATTATTTTTCAAATTGGGAAAAACTTGGCTAAAACCACGGGCAAGAATTATATTTATGAAGAGTTAAATAGTTGTCTTATCTTTTATTATCAATGTATAATTTAATACTTGTGTGTGTGTGTGTGTGTGTGTGTGTGTGTGTGTGTGTGTGTGTGTGTAAAATAATTTTTTGAAATTTCACCTAAGGTTTTGATTCTTTTCTAAGTCCACTAAATATTTACTTTATTTTTTACGGTACCAAATAACTACATTTTAACAATATTCTTTTCATAAAAAAAGCACAGAATATGATCGATCATTAGTTAATTATATAAAATAGTAAACTATAATACAGGAATATTTACTAATAAAGGTCAAATTTTAAATAAAAATTGCAGTAAATAAGGTATTTCTAAATTCTAATTATATTTAAATCACATTTTAAAACTATTCTTAATTATTAAAGAAGTATAATTTCCTAATAAAATCAATTTTATAATTGATCACAGAGAAACTCTCATTCAGAATGAATTCAATTGAAAACCAAACACAACAGAATTCTCAAGTTTGAATAAAATAAAGATAAGACATGATAGTATTTTAGAAAAACATTATTTGAAAGTAGAAAAGTGAGATATATTCCAATCAATTATATGATATGAAATTGTACTAACTACTACTATATAATTCGATAAGAGAAGTGCATACTCAACTTTAAGTGAACATAAGTTTATTTATAAGACAATTAATAATTAGAAAAATTACAATTACCAAACAAATTATGTCAAAACACAAGCAAAATGAACACTTAGAGAACATGTTAAAAACAAACATAGGTACCAAACTCCTGAAAAAGTGGGAGTGTGTGATACAACCTGTAAAAAAATTGTTCAAATCATTCCTTAAAGATATAAAAAATACATAAACATAACTTTCACACTATTAATGAAAGAAATGGTCAAAGCAGAAATACTACAATGTGAAGGTAAGCAAATTTTTACAGGTATGTACCACACTATACTCCACTTCAAAAGAGAACATACCGCTTTTGTGCATCACAACTGACGGCTGGCAGCTGTTCCAAGGCCCATTTCTCCCAATTTCATCCTAATTACGCATCAATCGTTTATGACGGTCGACGATCGAAATTGTTTGACGTGTATTCACCAATTAAATCAATTGTTTACAATTTTATTATCGTTGGACACATGGTTTTTGGTGGGAGATGCAAGCTGTCTAACGTAAATCAGTCCCGCCCGGCATGTTCTCTTTTGAAATAGAATATTAACTAACATAAAATTATAGTATATTAAGTATTTGCAGTAGTTATAGCACACTTAGTAAGTAAGCACCCTAAAAAATAATCACATGAATAGACTTTTTATCTCTAAAAGGGGGGTGACATTTTTACCAGAGAAATCGAATAGACAAAAATTCTAGCAAATTCTGTTATGCTAGTCTGAATTTAATTCGCACGCATTTACCTGTAGATATTTCTTTGGCCCATATCTTGACGACTGTATGAGCATACTTTCGATGATGGATTAACCATAATGAAAGTGTCTGTATACTCTGCTGGGATGAGTTAAGGTCTTTCAATCGTTTATTCAAACCTCCTTCGGTGAAGCTGGTCATGGTTTTTTGATCTCACGTACCTAACAATGCCTAACAACACTGCATAGCTGACGTTCGCCAATGTAATTCACTAAGTCACTGCCAACAAATTACATCATTATATACAAATTTAATTCAATAGAGGGACGCCGGCTTCCAACCAACAAAATTATACTCCTGAGCCGGTTGAATCTCGATGACAGCGCAACAGTGATTACGTCAAGGCGAGGAGAAAATAATTTGATTTGATTAAACCGTCGTCACACGAAACGATAAAATTGGCGCCGTCGCCCAGTACTGCAGTATGCGACCTTTCAAGTAGTATAATAATTGTAATAATTCAATAACACGAAATTCTAACACACCTAGAAAAAATAATATAAAAAACTATTTTACTCACAAAAATAAATTAATTTTACCGATACCGGTCAGCGATCGCGCGAACACACAATGCACAACTTAACGTACAAACTCAGTTTTACGCACAATAATTCCACTTGGTCGGCGGTCGTTGATGATTACCGAGTGGCGACGAATGGCTGGATGGTAAATGCCCAAACTCTAGAGCCTAGACTGTCTTTAATTGTGAACGGTACACTTATCTATGGTTATAAAGCAGCTGCACAGTTTTACAAAAATAACAAAATAATAATAACGATAAAAATAAATAACGCAACAAGATATGCCGACGCGATTCGACAACTGACTTAATCTATCACATGTTTTGTATTTATATACCTAAATCCACGGACTATTAGCACATTTCTGCTTATGGACAAATAGTGGAAAGAACACACATCACAGAAATGAACATCGCGAGTAAAAAGAAAAACTGATATCATGGGGTTTCTTGGAAGAATGAACTAATTTTTTTTCTTTTAAGCCGATAAAAACATTGTAAACACAGACTTGATAATAGATTTTATTATCATATTAGTATCTTGGCCGCACTCTCATATTTCACTTATTTCAGTTTTAAATTTTAACTTGTATTTAACTTGTTTTTAACTGGTGAGCAGTGTTCAGTGCAGTTCGAACGATATGTACAGCTAATTTGTGGGGTTCAAAACATACACCGTACACCGAGACAAAATATTATAAACTGGGGAGTTTGATTTTTGCACCATGTTTGGTGATATAATGGAAAGTGTATGTCTTCTTCTGGTGTTCGAATTAAACCGTACAGTTGTTTATTGAATGTACATTTTAAATTTAATAGTTCATGTTTTTATTAGTATATTAATAATATAGTATATTAATACTTAATTTTATCCACGATATTTATCAAATTTACGTATAGGCTATTTTTATACTACATATTATAGCCCTCAATTTATAAATAATTATAGGCATATAATAATTATGAAAACAATTTGAATATTCATAATATTAAATGTATTATATTTATTAAACTAGTAAAGTAGTTTGAAAACACTGGTTAATTTTTTATTTATCATATAATTATATTACCAGGCCATATTAATAATGCTGTATGCGACTTAAATAAGTAATTTAAAATTACTAACAAATATTCAAACAAGTTTCGTACTTGGAAGTTGTTTTAACTATTAATTATTATTTTTAGTAATTATTTTTAAGAAACGCGATAAATCCCCCGTGGCAGTGGCGTATTTACGGGGGGATGGACCATTGGGTTTGATTAGAGATGAATACTTTTTTTTATTTAAAACTAAATTTATTTTAGCTCTATGGCTCTTCGACACTAGTAAATAGTTATTTATGAAATATTTAGATTTTTTGACTAGCAAGTTGTGGACGAATAATCTAAAAAATCTAGGAAACTAAATTTTGTTACATAAAATAAAAATAAAATATCATTCAGAATAAAATACATTGGTTGTTGCTTTTTAATATCTGTTAACTATTAAATATAAATTATATTACGTTTTTCAAAACATATCTACTGTTGTTTTATATTTAATTTTTTTGAATGCAAAATTAGAGTAAAACATAATCAAAATTTTACGGGGTTTATTTGTAATTTATCTCATTCAAACATGTGATCTCATATTTCCGTGTATTTTGTAACTCTTTTGTAACTTTGTTGTTGTGCCATGGAGCAAAGTCCTCAAATTTATACTAACGCAGTACCTAGGTATATAAATCATAAATTTGTCCAGTAGTCATTAAAGCTTAATACTAATTAAGGGGTCCCTATTAAATTTTTTATTATGATCCCCTCTTGGAAAAATCCTAAATGCGCCACTGCCCCCTAGTATATTATATATCCACATTGCTAAAGATTATCTTATATATTATAGGTACATACATTTATATGAAGTTTTACACGGCGATCACGTCCAACGCTTACCACTGGAAACCCCTTTCTTCGGGTCTTCATTTTTATATAACATATAGCCTCATAATATATAACCTCATAAGTTTTGTTACTTAATGATTTTTGTTTTACTAATAGTACGTAATATAATAACAAACTTATGGTTTTATAATACAATTATTTTCATATTTTAGTTTTCTTAACCTTATTTAAAATGATGATCATTGATCACATTTGAAAGTTGTTTAATTACACGTAAAATATTGCCTATTTCACATGTTCAATGACATTATATAGAATTTGTTATTAATGTCACTCAAAATGTAATACAGCTGTTTATACAATAGGACGTCTAAATCTAAAATAACCATAAAATATCTTTAAATATACTATTGTACGTAGTTTGTTCTGTAAATATTATTTTTTTAAAGTTTTATAACGAGATAATTTATTTTGTAGTTTTGTATTTTTTAGAATATACAAAATTTAATATTATTATTAGACATTAGTGATGTGACATAAAACTGGATTATTCGAAAATTCGGTTTTTCTTTATGCATTGAAAAACTCTTTAAAAGAAAGATACAAGAAACTTCAAAGAACGATTTACTTCTGATTTCTGATCTATAGAGCAACTGTATCAACTTTTTGTTCTAAGTTTATTATCCCAAAGAATTCTATAAAAAGAATCTAAAAATAGAGACCATCAATATAAAAAATTTAACTTAAAACTTTTTTTTATTTTCCTACATTTGAGTAAAATTGTATTTGATTATTATCATTTTAGCTTTATTATTGGAAACATTTTTTTTTTTTAATTGGCAGAAAAATATTTTAAAGATTAGGTAGATTAATTATGCACAAAAATATGTAATATACAATTCCCATCACAAAATATAATAATCAAGTTATTGCATACAGGATATGTCGAAATACACAAAAATCTGCAATAAAAAAATTGCATGTTTCCAAATACATCATAGGTAGGTATATCAGTATATGTCACGAAACAAATGTGCTTATATAAATATCACACGATCAACCAAATTTTCAGAATAAGTAATAAATGTATACAATAACAAACAAATCCGAACTCTAATATTATGTCACCTATAAATTATAATTGTTAAGTATATGAAAATTAATTCATTTTTACATTATACCTTACTATTGATAAATATTTTAGATTCACAGATAATCGTAGGATCTACATTGGTTTTGAAAAGTTGTTCATTTATTTTTCTTCTTTTTCTGATATTTATTACTCTTTAAGAGTTTTCGCCGCTGTCACGAGCTACCTGCACTCTTCTTTGTAATGAACTATTGTTCTCCACTCTAGTGTACTCCTATTTTCGTTGGATCTTCTACTACATCTATCCATCTCTTTCTAGGCCGTCTTCGAGGCCTCTTTCCCTTTATTTCTATTTATTTTTCTAGAAACACTTTTTAGAGCGGTAAACTTAGTTCAAAAGTTTTAGCTTACAGATATTGGATGTAGATGGTACTTTGAGTTTTCATTTTCCCCCCTTTTCAATAAGAGAGAAAAAAGTTCGGAAAACCGAGTAAAATAGTAAAGTTTCTGGTAAATGAGATTTTCACCGCATCAATTTTAGTTACATTATCATAATTTGTTTATTTTGATACTTTAAAGTTGCAATTTTTAAAAATAGTTGTTTTTAAAAAATTAATATCTTGTTAACAGAGTGTATCTGATATTAAGCATCTTAGTGGTTTTAAATTGAATTATGATAATGTAAACTTTATGCATGTTTTTAAATACTTTGTATTGCGATTGTTATTTTTTAAATATTTATTTTTTGACTATAATACATTTTATTTCTTAGGTCTATGCACACAACTTATTTTGTAACTTGAATTTTATTTTGTTTTTGCTAATAGGTACTCGCAGGACAGATATATAATTTAAAATGTATACAAATACTATAAATGAGTTTATAAATTTACTATATAATTTAATATAATATAATGATTGTATTATAACTTATAAGAGTTTAACTCATTAATAGTATTTGATGTAGGTATATCTGTGTCAAAACTTAAAACTATTACCTACAGATAACAGTATTAGGCTAGGTTCACATGGACGCGCGTATACGCGCGTTAAACAGACGCGCGTATTTAGATAATCAGTGTTCCTGTACATCGTTCACATGGCGCGCGTTTACGGGCGTATACGCGCGTCGATCGCGATAACGACGCAAGTTTCTATTTTCGCGCGAACACGCGCGTGACTCCGCGTATTGAAATTCCATATATCATTATCGGACCGTTCAGTTGACACGCGCGTTTCAATGCGAACGATCGAATTTTCGTCCATAGTTTTTGAAAACAAGTGCTTTTTAAATATGGAAATCGAAATAGATACGTAGATACGTTAATTAACGAAGAAAAAGGCCTGCTATATGGGACATGACAACGCATGCATACTCAAACCGAACCATTAAAAGAAAAAGTCTGGAAGAGTTGGTGCTTATCTTTGGTGGTCCTGAGGATTCAGTAGTTGAAAAGTAGTTGAAAAATGTGTCATCGTGCTCTCTAAGTTTAGGATAATGTAACGTGACATAAAGACTTAAAGAAAGCCTTGTTTTTTAAATAGGATGAACCCAATACTTCCTTTCCCTCATTTGTCTGCGTCTTCTCATCCTTCTGTGGACGGCCCACAAACACAGCATCTATCACATCCATCCTCGATAAAAATCTGAGCTGTACCAATTAATAACTACTATATTATAAGTTATTCATATATCATATAGTTTGAATAGAACATTTCCCGTACAACGCGCGTTACACGCAGCCATCTGAACGGTCATACGCGCGTTTTGTGGCGTGCTAACGCGCGTATACGCGCGTCCATGTGAACCTAGCCTTAGCTTTAAAGCTGGCTATTACACATAACAGTTTTATTTATCGGTGAACCTGCATGTTCGGTGTATATAGTTCGAACAATTTATTAACACTATTATATCTTTGCTATCGACAATTATTATTACTATTATCTGTTACATTTGATGAAAAGATAAGGCCTTAATCGTATAACACATAGTGATAATTAATATAGAATAAATTATTTAAATTTAGCTATTGTCGCCTGTCGGCGTCCGAACGCCCACAATAAACCACCGATAGATGCGTTCGGGAGCTGTCAAACGTCAAACGCGTGTTTTTTACCGGTATGAATATAACTATTAATACATTACTATTTTGAGCGATAAAACGCGAAGTTTTAACTCTTTACTGCAAATTCAAATTTCATGTTATAATATTGATTGTTAATGTCTATTTTCTAGACTCAGATTACGGAATTATATGATTTAGTTTATTGTTTTAATTATGTAAAATATGCATTGATGTATTGCGAAATCTGACAATAAATAAATAAATAAATTATATGATAGGTAGATAATAGATATGCATTAATATATTTTCTAATCAGTAGGTACCTATTAAAATATTTTATCATTTGTCAACATTACAATAATATAATGTTACTGTTATTATAAATATAAAATGTTTCTTCAATCGAGGAAAGAACTATAAAAAATATAAATATATATTGGTGGGGGGGGGTTAACCCCCAGGACACCCCCGTAAATACACCACTGAATATAACTATATATGTGTATGTATGTGTGTGTGTGTGTGTGTGTGTGTGTGTGTGTGTGTGTGTGTGTGTGTTGTGTGTGTCGGAGTGTCCCCTGACGAGCCACCACTGCAATACAATTATTTATAACGTAAAAATTACTTTTTTCTATAAGTGTTGGCATATTATTAACATATTACATATACAATATTATGTTATTAACTACGTGTATAAGTATAATAATAAGAGATAATAAAAATAACAATTATACATTCTTATACGAAAAAAAGTGCAACCAATATAATGAGTAAGGATCATGTGGAAAACACCAACATGAAATAGACAAGAATTACGTACACTTATCGTTGAAATAAAAACATTTTAAAATAACATTTATTATAATTAACAAAAATAAATAAAAAATATGCACACATCTGGCGCGTCAGACCGTTCCCTTAATGTCACGATAGCGCGTGTACTTTTTGAATATTTCCAATTATTCTAAATTATACCCAATAGTGATGTATCATAGATTAAATTTACAGTTGATGTTCTATGTACACAAAATCTATCAATAAAAGTTTATCAATAGTTAATTGATTATTTTTGTCTACATAAATTGGTAAGTAGTTCATAATAATAATATCATAAATAGTAAATAGTTACATCGGAGACGTAAATTTATTGGATTGTATACACATGCAGTTACATATGCTCTACAGTTCTTAGGAATGTGTTTCTTGTGTTGGTTAGTGTGACTTAGATAATTACTTGAGCTTTGTTTTATTTATAGCAAGTTAATATGATGTTATTACTTATTAAAATAAAAAAATTTAATTTAAAAAATGCCAAAATGCTCCAAAAAAAATGTGTACTTGGAACATCTATTACTTGGAAAGATCTATTGCCACACTTTCCAAAAAAAAAATTATGCAAATTCATTAAAATCTTAACCCTTGTGAGAATATTATATTTTATAGTGATAGTAAAAGTTCGTAATTGTTACATCTTGCCCTTTCTGGAAAAAAATCTGCGGGCGCCCATGTTATGGAGTAAAGGTAATAATAAATAAATAATAATCACTATGGTTTTCAATTCTCACTTTCCTAAACGGATTACACTATCACATACTGACGCAGTGACGCTGCACTGTAATGATGTGGTAGTGGCAATAGTGATGGCATACATATTTTCGCCCGTTAGTAATCGTTGATAAGAACATAGTCAGCTGGTAAACAAATAACAGGTAAAAAAGAAACAACATATTTTCGAGATGCCTTCGGGATGTGAATGTTGATGACGATGTGAGGCGTGTGCGTGTTAATACGTTTGTGCGTGTGTCTGGTCTCTGGTGTACGACCGTCGTCGGTCGAAAGCTTGATAGTCGGATAGTCGTAGTAGTAAAAATACCACAAATATCTCATTGGTTATAATCAAATAAGTTATTGGACGAGTTTGCGGGGGCTGTCGCAGTTATTTGTTTCGTTGCGTGGGTACCGGATATCGTTGCATTCGTGTTCGTACTAGAAACAGACCCGTTATGTATGAGCGCGTAGTTTGGCCACCGACTAAACCCTAAGAAGAACCGTTGCTGACCACTATACTGTTCACACTTTTCATATTGTTGTAACTGAGGACATCCAACGTACGACGACGTAATATTATAGCAATCATCGTGTTAAACGCCGTCTGAATACAGTTGACGTTTTTCTCGGTGGTCGTTGCCGACTATGCAATCATTGCTATCCCATAACGAAACAAATTTTATTCAGGTAAAATTCTCTTTTTAATTTGTTGCTACCTTACTAGGTTAGTTTTTTTACATAATGTAGCTTGGAGTATTCGGTATAAGTTTGATTTGTATTAACAACTGGTTTTGATTTAATAAATTATCATAAAGTAGTAGATAAATAATACCTAAAACAATAAATCGCGACTCTGCTACTCAATTTTTTTTTATAAATATTTGTTTATTAATTTATATATTATATATAGAGAGAAAAATGTATGAAAAATATCTCTTACCCATTAATGCTCAGACCAAACTTTAGACCTAGAGACTTGAAATGTTGATGCTAGGTGATATATATATATATATGTGTGTGTGTGTGTGTGTGTGTGTGTGTGTGTGTGTGTGTGTGTGTGTGTGTGTGTGTGTATTTAATGGTATATGTGTGAGATGAGAAAAAATTACTCCAATGCTTCTCTAAGAAAGTGAAAAGAAAATGAAATGCTTTTACATTTTATCGATATATACCTACCTATCTTTTGATTTTGAAAGTGATGAATATGGTTTTTATTTCTAAAGATTGCTTATGAAAATACCGAGGAAAATACCCAAATATCAACTTCTAGACTTGACTCTAATTCATCCCTAATAGAGTCAATAGAAATAATAACCTACTCTTTTTTGTCAATATATAGGTAGGTGATTAGTAAAATATTAATAATATGCTAAACTTGGGTCTTAGGTCTTCAAACTATGATAATAAGCCCTAAAGTGTGCACTTGATGATTGTTAATAGATGCTTTAAAAATCAAGAAATGTAGATTCATGAAAACAATTTTTTTATTCTGATCCATGTACATTGAATAATAGGTACTTGCACGAAATATTAAAAAATCAAAAAATATACTGTACATTTTGAATTAATCTGTGAACATAGAGAAACAAATTATGTTTTTCTACTTAAATCAACTAAATCTCAGTAAGACTAATTAAAATATTACTTTTCATTTAAATAAATAAAATAAATAACTATATTCTGATAAATAGTGTTTTAAACAAGGCATGTTTATATATGTTTTCATTTATCTATATCGTTATGAGTTATATTAAATAACATTTGTTAGGTCAGCTAGTTATATAGGTACCCACATTAAAAATACCTTCATAGTTTTTAATTAAATAATGTTTTATCTGTGAATAATTATTTTATGATTTTTATTTTTATTTTAGTACCAATCTTCAATATTCCTCTCATTTTGTCTTTTAAAATTGTTTTGAATAATATTAAGATTCTAATCGTCTTGCATGTATGATAATTTTTGAAAATTTATGTAAGTTCTTATATTCAAATTCCATGTTTTCTTATTGGTTTTAATCCTCAGCTTGGTTTTAGAGTAATATTATTCACTCTACTCTGTTGCTTGTTTTTCTTTTCATTTCTTCACATGAATTTCATCCTGGATTTATTTTCTATTATTAACTTTACAAATCCACTGTGTTCAAGTTGATGTCCAACCACTAATTTATTTTCTCTGCATTTTATATTACTTATATATATATATTTTAAATCAATTATTTTTCTAGTCAGTATTTTATTGGTTTTAGTATGTGTGTCTGGTGTGGCAGTTGTCAGTCAATAAATTGATAATCTTCATAGTAATAATGATACAAATATTTCTTAGGTTATTCAAATAAATTTTGGGACAAATTCACGGTAGCTGTTACAGTTATTGTTTCCATTGCACGAGAACCAGATATTGCTGTGTTTGTGTTCTTACTAAAAACAGACACAATATGTATGAATGTGTGTGGTCTCCGCCAACTGCACCTTAAGAAGATTGCACCCATTACACTCTACAGATTGTTTCTATTGCTGTCTCTCGATACAACCGACATATAACAAATTAGTTATCATAGCATTCATCGTGTTCAACCCTATCTGTATGTTGGCCCGAATGCAGTTGATATTCATTTTGGTGATTGTTGCCAACAATGCAATCCCATAATGGGACAAATTTGATTCAGGTAAATCTTAGTAGTATAGTGTTTCTTGTTCAATTTGTTGTTTCCTTGTTTCTTAAATGACATAAATTAGTATTATGTTCCCATTCCAATAAATCCAGTTTTATTAGTTGCTAACACATAGGATTTTTTTATGTTCAGTGTGAAAAGAAGTGTCAAGTAAATTTGTTATCATTAATTTATATCATTCAACTTTGATCATATTACTCAACTTGGATTAGGTTTAGAAAAAAATTTTAACAAATTAAAAAAAATTTGATTGTCGTTTCTTTAAATTTTTAATGAACTCTAATTTAATAAATATAATACCTAAACTAAAATTAAGTTAAATAATAGTAACACAAATATTGTTGCGCCTTACAATAATTGTCGATTCATTTGTATCATCCTACCGATATGGATATAAGTTCTGAAAATTTACTTTTTAATGGCTTATCAATTTTGTATATGTATGGGAACCCTAGAATCTATCATCTATGACAAGCTAATACGTATCCATGACGATTTGATGTCTCTGAGTCGATTTGTAAAAAAATATTATACTACATTTTTGCTTTGTTTTATATTCTTAATATGATAGTAAATTAAAATGGTCCAATGAACAATAATACCCAGAACTATGGTGTTTTGTTGACAATAGTCGGCAGTTGTACACACATGGTAAAATGTTCAATTTTTTCTATTTCTTTACTAAAATCATACATTTTCCTATCTAAAATACTTCTTGAGATAACATGTAATTCTAGATTAATATTTAAAATAAAGTTATGATTCATATTAATAGTATCAAAAATACAATTCATCAAAATAATTATGATTACTTACCTACGATGAATAATATTGATGACATTTTCATCATCTGCAGTATACAAAGGTTCCATAGTACTAATAATTAGTACTATTAGTGTGATTCATATTATTCTTACCCTGAAATATTTATTTTTCAGAATTTAAATTCGTAGAAAAAAGTTTTGTTTGTTTTAATTTTGGTGTAACTTCAATAATGTCAGCTATTATTTTTAACTTGTTATATTTACTTTTAGTTTTTTTAGGTATGATGTATTATTGTGATTTACTTAATTTTCAAATTCTCCAAATGACAATTGTGTACTCCTCATATCAAAATAAAAAGTAATAAATAATAGTTTATTAAACTAATATATTTTATGTAAAAAAATAGTATTTTCATTGTCTTTCGAATTAATTAAATAAATAAAATATTATTATTAATATATATATATATATATATATATATATATATATATACATATATATTTATATATTTATGTGTGTGTATATTTCTATTTTATATATATTGGGTATATAATTAACTCCGAAAATCCATTGAGTCTAAGATGACTAATCAATTAATTTCTTTTCTCTGTGTTTTGTGTTACTTTTATAAATTTTAAATTCATTATTTTCCAGGTTGGTATGCGTTTGAGCACAAAAAATGGGGGCCAACATGGGTAAAAGCTCTGCATCCTTATTGGATGCACTCCCTACACCACAAAGTCATTTGCATGTGGTTATGTTGGGCCTTGATAGTGCAGGTAAAACTACAGCTCTTTACAGACTTAAATTCAATCAGTACCTAAATACAGTTCCTACAATCGGGTTTAACTGTGAAAAAGTAAAGGGAACTGTTGGAAGAGCTAGAGGTCAAACATTTCTTGTGTGGGATGTCGGTGGACAGGAAAAACTTAGACCACTGTGGAAAAGTTATACTAGGTAAAAATATATTATGATTTAAAATTTAAAATATTTAAGGCTTTTCAAATCTAATAAATATTTTTTTGTATGTATTTCAGGTGTACTGATGGTATATTATTTGTCGTTGACAGTGTAGATGTAGAACGAATGGAAGAAGCTAAAATGGAACTAGCTCGAACAGCTAGAGCTCCAGAAAATACAGGTGTACCAATTTTAGTTTTAGCTAATAAACAAGATTTGCCAGCTGCAAGAGATTCTACTGAATTAGAAAGATTATTAGGTCTAAATGAACTTAATCATTTATGGCACATTCAAGCTGCATGTGCTATAACTGGAGATGGCCTTCAAGAAGGTTTAGATGCATTATATGATATGATATTAAAGCGCAGAAAATTAGCCAAACAAGTGAAAAAGAAAACTCGATAAATAATTCAAAGAATAAATTGTATACAAAAATATACCTAACAATGGTATTGGTATAAAAATATTTGATGTACATGGTCGACCCGTAGTTAAAGTATTTTTATTTTTACTTAGGGTTTTTTTTTATTGGATAATTATTTGTTTTTTTTATTTCATATTAATTTAAATTATTATGAATTCAAGTGTAGGTCTTTCAAATTATTGACATTAATGATATTAATGGTTTTATGACAATTTTTAAACGATCATTAAGTTAAGTACAGAAATACAACAATTATCATCAGCAGTAGTAATTTAATTTTGTTATTTTGATTAAATAATTGAATGTTTAAAACAATTTTTCTCATATTACATTTGTTTTGGTGCTTAACTGTGTTGATTGAACTTAAATTTTAAATCATATTTTAATTTTTAATTATGTTCCCACCGATTGTAAATATAAATTTAATTTTAATTTTAATTAATATGAAATAATAGTTATTTGGTTACTAATATGTTGAATGTTTGACACTGGTCGTTTTATCTTAATTTTGTTTCATTCACTTAAAATATCAGTTTATCTGTCATCGAACATATATGTTAACACTTCATGGTGCTTTATCATATTTATAGTTATGTACGTATATTTTGTTTTTAGTGCAATATTTCACTTGTTTTTCATTATTACTGCACTAAAAAAATATTTTGTGGATGGTTCAAAAGTCTATGTGTTTTGATTATTTCTATTTCTTCATTCAATTTATATTATTTATTTTTTTAACTTCTGTTTCAAAAATTAAGTGTAGTAAACCTGTGTTAATTTTACAAACTTTGGTTCTGAAGAAATTATTTATAAATATTGATCAGTTGTTTTAACTTTTTGTTTTATTTCTAGCCAAAAAAATATAAATTTTTACTTGGTTTTTACATTCTAATCATTAGATTAGTAATGGATAAATGTTTGATATATTTTGTTCTTGTTGTTGATCTAACCTTGTATTTAAGTTAATAATCACAAATATAGTATTTATCATAACTAACTTAATATATTTCATGCTACTTATACAAAATATTTCATGTAATATGATGAAAATTGAACTGAATTTTATTATTTAATTTGAATTTATAATTTAATAAAGTATTCTATTTATTAATATTAATTTTTGAATAAAGTATATGTTATAATCGTATTTAATTTGATCAAATATAATTATTGATTTTGAACCATCAATTTTGAATCTCCCTGAATATTTGTAAATTTGTTTTCTGTACTATTGTTTTAAGTTAATCTTTGATATAACTTTTTTAATGCTTTGTTATTATAATTTTATGATTATTATAATTTAAAAAATATTAGCTTACTACTTAAATTATTCCATGTTTATCTAATGTATTAGAATATTATTTTTTTTTTTTATAAGCTTTAATATTTTCCTTGTTGACCTATTCTGTTGTAATAATGACTATAATTTCATCCGTTTTATATTTATGTGTGCATGTGTTAATGTATGTATAACCCAACAACGAGACTGTTTGTGTGTTTTGTTATATCAATTAACTTTTTATTTATACTTATGAATTAAAATATAAATGTCATAATTAGTAATCATTAAGTATTTATCATTAAAAATAAGAAACAATCATGTTTAATGTTTTTTTTTTCAATATTTTATAATATTAGGAAAATATTTAGCGCAAATTAATGTTTTTGTCTTAATAATTTAATATATTTTAAATTACGAATTGGTTATGTATTATGTGCTAATTAATTTTTACCAACTTCTAAATTGTATTGATTTTGTTTAATGTTTGAAACAATTTTGTAATTTATGAATTTCTTTTACATATTAAAATTTGATTTACTTGTTTTTTAAATGATTGTTTCAAAATTAAATAAACAGATTTTTTATTAAGTATTATAAATTATTTTACAAATTTAAAAATGAGTTAAACAAATCACAATTGAAGGCACCGGTGCAATAACCAGATATGTCCTGATTTTTCGAAAACTCGTTTTTAATACAAAAATGTACACAAAAAAATTCTGCATCGATAGACGCAACAATCATTATTCAGATAATATAAGATCATTATTATTCAGATTATATCAGATCATTATTATGAGAGATATAGTTATAAAACCATTTTTAATTTTTTTTCGGTCGTAATAACCAGGTATGTCCGGACGTATCCATAAAAACATTATATATACAATTTTATTTTTCATTGGGTGCAAAAACCAAATATGTCCGGACGTAACTGGTTATTACCACCTAACAATTATATTAGAGTTTAGATATTGTATCCGGTGCAACAATCAGGTACAAAAAGATAGTTTTTTTTTTTAAATACATTTTATTAAATAAATTTAACTATAGCATAATTAATACCTAATAATATAATATAAAAATTCTATAAATATAATATATAATATGACTATGTTATGGATACCTACCAGATTATTTGCTTTCTAGTTAGTTGCAATAACCAGATGTGTCCAAAACCATAATTGGACG
Source organism: Therioaphis trifolii (assembly GCA_027580255.1). Taxonomy (NCBI): domain Eukaryota; kingdom Metazoa; phylum Arthropoda; class Insecta; order Hemiptera; family Aphididae; genus Therioaphis; species Therioaphis trifolii. The sequence continues at coordinate 43,391,245 of CM050407.1, forward strand.
TAACTTGTTATTACAACTATTGAAAATGTATTTATAAACGATTTTTAGTTTTTATCAATTATTTTCTTGGAAAAAGTATTATCACCAAAGGAAATTATTGTAATTGGTGTGTCTTATTTTTACACAAATAGTAACACCTCGTTTTTAAAGTTTGGTTAATTTACCAAATTTGTAAACGTTTTTTTTTGTCTCCTGAACAATTTATGAAAATGGACTTATCTGGTTATTGCACCGGTGCCTTCAATTGTTCTTGAGCTACAAAAATAATTTTTAAAATAAATGTTAATAATAATAATTTAAGAATTATTAGTATTCTTTGAACCAAGTTTTAAATTTATGAAGTGATGACAAGAATATTTTATAATTTTAAGTGTCAAAATGGTATATTTATGTTAATGAGGTCTATTGCTAAATATCAGTTTAACTCATTACTTTTTACGCCTAGAGTAAACAAGTTTAGGAGGAAAAAACATAACGTTTTTTTTAGATGTTTTTGTTTGCTTATTTATGGAGGTGACATGTTTAACTGCACTATTTCCTATTCCAGGTTTCTTTATGACTCATTTAATTTAAGCCGAGGTAAAAGAACTCACATTTGAATGATGGGGAAATTCTATTTAAGATGTGATATATGTTAAATGCCCACCGTTGCTTGTTAAGCTTAAAAGTTAATTTAACTAACTAGCATCAGTGATTTATTTGGTGATAGTATTTCTTGAGTTTAAACTTATTGTATTCTTTTACATTATTTGGATGATTTTTGATAAAGAATATTTCTCTGATCTTTAGGAATTTTATCAAAATCTTAAAATTTGGTAATATTTATTTATGAAATAGATTAGGAAGAGTCTGGTAATTTGGATCACCTCTTTAATTGAACCACTCACTTATCTCACCTCATAATGATAGGAAATGGTTCAAATGTGTTATCATACACAGTCTTAAATATCTGTAATAGCCTGTTTTGATTTTTAATTAATTTTTTTTTCAAATTACCCTTAAGAATGGCTTCCCGGTGATGTCAATAACTCCAAAAAAATTATTTCCTTAGTTTTATTATTGGAAATTTATTTTCTCCGTTTAAATTATAAAAGATACCAATGATACCTTCAATTATTTTTCATTTACCTTAATTTCAAAAGTAAAATTTATAATATATTTTTTTTAAATAACACAAAAATATCACACAGGATCACCTAAAACCAATTAACATTTTCTGTTCTACAGGCTGCTCAAGTGGCAAGAATTAGGTACCTATAACAAGGACATATATACTTCACACTATGGGGTATTTTTCGCACCTTGGACAAGATAATGAAGATGGGTGTATTGAATTTTAAAGAGATGACATATAATTTAACGAATCTGAGTAAAGCTTCAGTATAAAAAATATACATACTGTTTTTATTTTTGTTGGATTGCTGGTTTGTTTTATTTTTATCAAATCTATTTTCTCCTTTGATAAATATGAAATTCTTTTTGACCAAAAAATTCAAACATGTTGTTCTATGTGTATCCAGTTTCATAATGCTTGGATGAAGCTATTTTTTTTATGAACACTTTAAGTTGAACATCAACAAGTCGATTTTATAAAAATCATATAATATTTTACTTAAAAGCTTTAAAAAAAATGTTAGACATTTTATGGAATTACGCCAATGTATGATTAGCGTACATCGTATAACTTCGTATTATTTACTTTCATTACGAATTTGTTTATAATTTATGTTTATGAAATAAATAAACCTAATAAATATACAAATATTATTGAAACGCATCAATCTTATATTATATATACTTAATATTTCCATATTACCAACTGTATAATATTAATATATTTCCATATTAATGTACCGAAATCCAAATAACCGTTAAATATTTCCATTCGATATATTTACCAAAAATTGTTAGAAAAAAAGGACGTACATACTACATGAGGTATTCTTCGCTTCTTGGACGAGATGATGAGGATTAGTGTGTTGAATTTCAAAGAAATGATAGATTATTTTTTTAGCGAAACAATTTTGAGCATAGCTTCAGTATAAAAATAAATATACCGTTTATATAATATATAACCGTTATTAGTTTATTCGTCAATATGTTTTTTCATATCAAACTTGTTTATTGTTTTTTTTTTTTTTTATTGATAAATAAGAAATTTGCCTTAACGAAAGGCTCAAAACATGTTAGGTATTATAGGTATTTATAATCAGTTTCACAACGATTGGATGAATTCATATTTTTGAATAAATTCACATAAAAACAGTGAATTCCTTAAAAACTTTAACGTAGTTAATTATTTCATTCAGTTACTTAATAATTAGTATGTATTTAACATAGAAGAAAATAGAATATTTTATTAGCATTTAGATTAGTTCGTTATATTTATCTTTTTATTCTAGTGCCGTAACTCGTAGTGCAATGTAACTTACAATAATTGAATGGCATAAACGTAAGATTAAAGTAAAATTTTTGATTACTTAAAACTAAAATGATCATAATATAATTTACAAAAGTTTTGAGCATTGACGTGAAAAAATTTATATAAAAACATTTAGGGGGCACCCGGGTTTGAACCGGGGACCCTTCGATCTGCAGTCGAATGCTCTACCACTGAGCTATACCCCCACTGCACATTTCCCTTCTGTTATAAACATTTTTAACCGCAAGCATACAAGAGTCCAAAATTTTGAAGAGGTGGGTGCGACAACCAGACACCTCCACTTTTTTTCGAAAATCACTTTTTTCACTTTTCCTATGGAAAAAAAATCTCGATCGATTGGTGCAACAATCAGACATATCCGATCGTTAGATACGAACATGGGCGCCGACTATTGGGGTGCTGCGGTGCTCAAGCACCCCATGAATCATTCTATGGGGTGCTCTGCAGCCCATGAATTAAAAATATAGAGCAATACGTAATTTAGTACGTTTATAATTTTTTTGTTGTATAATATTTATGGCAACAATATATTTTGGATGTTTTGATAACTCGTTCCTAACATCCGTATATGAAATGAAAATAATTTTATGTATAATAATTAATATGTATTTAAAAGTTTTAATATATGAAAAAGGTCGTATTAAATAAGGTAACAATTTATGTTGAAAAAAAAATTATTATTTATTTAAATTTACATTTATTAATATCTAAGGATTTTAGGCACCCCGTGAAATTTGGGAAACCCGGCGCCCATGGATACGAAGATATAATACAAATGAAGATGTCTATTTTATTTTTGTTGCAACAACAAGACTTCTCCGGAGATGTTTTGTTGTTGCGCCGAATATTGGTCATACTGTAATGACTGTTCTGATCACTGATATGAAATCAATGTTATTTTGGTGTTTATGAGGCGTTAGGCAAATGTTCAATGTTGCGTAAGGCCACACCAAATGACTCCGCGAGCACGGACGAGTCGAGGTAAGGTCTCACGTGAAAGAAGGTACTCGACAAGAGTAGAATTACGCGAAACGTTTATTAACACAAAAAGACAAAGTACATTTACAAAAACGAGGGCGACTAAATCGTAGGCGACTGGTGCTTATCGAAGTCGAGAAGAGAGAGAGCGTCGGCCCGGTCGCGATCGGCGTCGTAGCCTTTTATCGCGGGCCAACAGTTTAGGTACAAAAGAAATATAAAATAATAATTACACGACAATGACAATTATTGAGAATACAAAAATAATATACGCGACAATTCGAAACGCGTGGTTGCGCGGGGGAATGGTTACGTGATAACACTATAACAGTGCGCCCACTGTCACCGCGTAACCGGTAGGGAGAATGAGTGGTGATAACACGTATGTTACCGCCACATTATCATAATATATTAATTTCTATTTTCTAAAAATAATAAATATTGTTCCTTTAGTTTTATTAGATTTGTAGTTTTATTAATTTTAACCTTTTACAAGTTAGAAAGCACTGCCGTCGCTGGTGCTAAATGTTTATACGACAAATATAATTATCTACAAACACAATTATGGTTATGTCAGTATTTTCCGAGATCCGGTGTGCGGCAACGTCGCACTTAAGATAGGCGATGCATTATATTGTATACTATATTATGATTATAGACCATAATTCAATAGACATTAATAAAGTCCATTTGTATATTTTAAAATGTCATAGACTATTGGCCATTGAATGGGTAGTATTTTATAATTCAAAATAGTTTTCGGGTCGAAACGAAATACGGGACATAGGTAGGTAATTATGGTATTATACATTTATAAACTAACAATTTAACTATCAAGAAATTACAGTGATTTAACTAATTTAACCTAAATTTATAATACCTGCTTAAATTTGTAGGTAAATGAAGAAAAAAAAGTGAAATTCTAAAATGTATTAACTATATATATATATTAATACAAAATTAAACAAAGATATTTTATTAATGTATAAATTAGAGTCTTTCGAAAATTGTATACCATTTCTGCAGGAATCTCTTGATATGTGATTTAAATAAAATGTATTTTGCCAGTAAAACTCATATAAATCAGATAATGAAAAATTAAAAAATATGTTAATTAATAAAATGCCGAATAAATTGGATCAAAATACATAATGCAATATTAAATAGGTGCGTATTTAAACAGTTATAAGTGTTTTTTTTATTTCTACTTATTTCTACTGTTGAAATTTGAAACGCATTCTAAAAAATGATAAATGGTCCTAATACGATGAAACCTTAATAACATCTTCGAAGCTCAAATAGCGGACAAACTTCACTTATAATTCAAAATAAATATTGAAAAACCAATGAGTCCATCGCTTCACTCAGAATCTTATATAGTATAATAATGTAGGTAATGTCGATGATCCAATAACTCAAGAATAAAGCGAGAATGGAGAAGAGTAAATTCAAAATTCCAAAATTTTACGATTTAAGTTTCATTGTTTTGTATATACCAATGTCTATTTTGTAATAAAATAGGACGGACGAGGTGAATAATAATAAAGAATAGAGTCGAAAGAAAATCTGAGTGCGTCATTGACTATTTTAAGAGACGTGTGATGAGTATTCGTAGAGTGCGACATCACAGCGTTCTTTGTCTCTTTAATATGTGCGCATAAAACAATGCCTTTATATGACCAAATTTTTTCTTCTTGTTCCACGTGAATTCCTTCCATTGTCGCATTTAAGTTTTCACTCACAATTTGCGACGTCACCCCGCACGCTTGAGACCTCGGTGTTAACTTTTCATCGCGGTGTTTACTATTTAAAACGTCTAATTATTTTGGGTGTCATTATTTGAACGATCATGTCTAATGGTTTTAAATTCATGTCGTCATTGGCCGCTGTCACTCAATTTTCTTTTTCGCACGACTATAATCAAGTTTACGACTAGTAGTTTTATTTATTTAGATTGTTTTAATAGTAATATTCCATCATTTGCGATCGAGAGAAATTTGACGATTATATTTTATTTCTCTTCGTGATTATATTACAAAACGGTAATTATTATTCTTACCATCAATATTACGATAATTATTTATTTGGCACACACCCCGGGCGTTTTTGAGTCAAATGATAATTAAAAAAGCCACCCATTTCACTTTGTATTTACATTATTCACAACTGTACGGAGGGCACGCTGCATTCGTAAGTGATACAAATGTTTTCGTAGTCGTCATCAAGGATATGACTTAATGTGAGTTCAACTAAATTCATGTGTCCTCTAAACCAGAAGCAAAACAAACATTAGAAGCAGTATAAATGTTTGATGTTGACACAATATAATATACACATGTATAAAAGCACTTCTGCTTTTATTCCGTGCACCTACTTTGAAATTGTAAAACGTTTGGTTTAAACGTGTATTTAGAATATTATATTTATATAATTATACTTGATTAACCGAAATAATTATTAACGTGAAATAAGTTCAACTACCGAAACTTGCGAGAATACATTTAAAATGTATTATCAGTAATTAATAAAACCATATATCAATTCTCATAGCTTTGTGCAATGTTTGACGCGTGTTCAAATGTCAGTTTCAAAGAATAATAAATACAAATTTCAAATTCGTTTAAACGTTTCGAGTTATCGCCCTCTGGCGGTTTAGAAGTGTAAGTTTCCTAGTGATAATAACAACGCCTCTGCATAAAACGGTTTGAAAACTGTTGAATCCGTTTAAAATCTGTAATGTAATGATCACGTATTCCTTTCAAAGACTCAATATCATGATCGTGTGCTTCGAGCAAGTTTCATATTATTGCTGTGTCGTCCCTACGTCGTGATGATTTATGCACGAGACGGTTCGGAGCGACCAAAGGGTGTATGTACATATAAAACGGCAATCATGCTGACGGAATATATCTCGGAGATCCGTAGAAAAAAATTTTCCGAGCTTAAAGCTTGATTGTACGGTTTTCCGGCAACAAACGTTGAATAGTTCTCTCCGAGGGATTAAAAAATTCGTGTCTGATGTGTGATTAGACCATCAGTCACCGTGTAATTGTATTCTAGATCATTTTTCCAAAGAAAAACGACGTGTTTGAATGTGAAACACGAATCACTCAATAAGCAAATTAACTTATAATATATTACGTCACACTGAATTCAAACAATGAAATTATATATTGGCATATTCAAACCACGAATGTGTTTATAACTTGTTGATCGTTCGCTACCTAGGAATTATAGACTTGTGACGACATATACGAGTCTAGATTCAGTTGCTTTCGTCAATCATCGCCGAAAAGTGAAACTTGTTTTTTACTTACCTCAGTTTTGATTTGATTATCGCAACAATTAACTTAAAAATTTTCCTAGCGCCGCTGATATTAAATGTCAGTGACAAACATCATCAACAGTCAACAACAACGTATTTGGCAACAACGCAGATAGAAATGAAGTACGATGACACAATTACTTTTAATTTAGGTATTGTTAGTTACTGTTTAGTTAAGTGTTTTAAACTTATCATTGACACCCTACCTTATCCAATATGAATTTACGACGGGGTTGGTTATTATCAGAAAAAAAAGGTTTCGAGTCTGTGTTCGTAGAAGTAGAATGAAAACGTAATCAGATGTTGCATTATGTGCAGTCTGTCTTCGACCTTATAACGTTTTACTCAGTAGTATTATTCACCTAATTAATATTTTAGGATCAAACACTTTCATCCCGTGATCATAATTTGGAAATTCACTAGAAATGCATGAAGTAGTTATACGTGCCTATATATAATAATAATATACTGAACCTAAAATTTGATAAACACATTTCTATACGACGAATATAGTATCCCGACTAGTTCTCTTTCAGCCATTTTTGAAAAATCCTGAAAACATAACTAAGGTAATGCAAGAATCTTCTCTCCTCGACAACAGAAAACAAATTTTATTTAAAAAAGTATGTGTACTCGTATATGAAATAATCTGATATTCTTAACAAATAATGATTTTAATAAGAAGTCGTGGAAGACAGGAATCTTTGAAAAGTGACTCGATATTGATAAAAGAATGAGACGAGAAAAATTAAAAATTATTGTAGAAAATTGTACTGCTCGTTCTCGTACTATATCGACCACGTTAAAATCTGTCACACTAGCATATTTTCTACCAAATTCAACAGGTGACCTTCAACCGATGGACCAAGTACAATAATAAATAATCTTAAAGTTTACTATTTAAAATGTATTTTGAACAAAGTTATTTAAAATATTGAACTATAAATAACAATTACTCTACGGGATTGTATTACTGAAGTATCGAAAACTTGGAGCAATTATGTGATGTCCGAAATAAAAAAATGTTTCTCCAAAGCTGGATTTAAAAATGAAATCATTGAAACCGATATAGAAGTTCCAGATATATTCGTATAATGAGAATGGAAGTTAGTTCATTGTGATGGCGTTACATTAAAAGATTATTTGAAAATTGATGAAGAAATCACTATTCATAGATCACCAACCAACGATATTATTATTGAAGAGGTTACCAAAAAGAAAATTTTGGAGATGACGAAGAAGACAAAGAGGAATATGCAAAGGAATTGACCAAACTTACAGAAGAAAATATATTAAACGCTTATCAGTTGCGAGAAATGGTCTTAGACAACAAGCAAATGTTCCCGATGAAATTTTTTTTAACTTAATGTTATAGGAACTTTTTACGAACACAGTACAATTTATAAAAATAATGAATTGTTTTTTTTCTGACAGTGGTTTTAAATGTTAGCCAGTCTGATTTGCCAAACGATTTAAAACATATAAAGGCATCCTTCAATTATTCTGGCCGCACCCACGGTTAACGTTTTGTAATCGTCGATCGAAAATCTGCGCGCGGGTACGTTCTGTTTATCGTCGCGGCGCTGCGTTATGATAAATAAATGTTAACCGCGTGATATTCCGTTTTTCGATAACATCGTTAAGTACTTAGCGGGGGGGGGGATTGATTTGATTTATTTGATAATAAACGCCCTTGTTAGAACTCAGTACAGATAATGTGGACAATACTTATTAGCCATAATTAATATACTAATACGATTAATTATTCTATTAAATTTACAATAAATACGATCAGTGGCGCCGAAGTAAGTTTTTAGAGGTATTGCAAAGCATTATAAGCATACCTTCAAAGCAAGTACCTATCCACCTAACCACAATAGGTTGAACAACTGCCCATCGTTTTTTTTTCTTCCCATCGAGTGGATTTAATCTAGTGTGTTTCGCAACCTTACCACACCTACCCAACCACCCTTAACAGGTATTGCAACTGCAATACCGAGATATAGGGATCAGCGCCACTGAATACGATAAATATAATAATAAACGTTAATGACGATGACATAGAAATACATATATTTTAAATAATTTATGAATAAACTAAAGACTTTAACTTAGTTGCGCTGCCATTATAAAAAAAAAAAAGATTTAATAAATTACTTAATATTAGTATTCTATTAATCGGAGCAAAAAGACTAATTTTGACGGAATGTTTTTTTACAGACGAGTAGTTTTTTCAGACGAATTGTCTGTGGCCCAATTAATCAATTTTTTTTCACCCCAATCGTCGTCTTTTCGTCGGTACTGTCAAATGTCTAAATAATATCATAACAATATAATACTCAACGTCGTCAACGGGATTTCACCGGATCAGGTGACGTTCTATCGGCCACCGTACGCATACATATACGAATCCTTCTCCGTGCACCTTATCTTCTCTCATCTCTGACCAAACCACTTGGCCTCTACCACCTCCCCTTACCCGATGAAATATGATCTAAGCTCATTTAGGATAAAATGCGGTACAACGGTGGTCAAACCTTCTGCCGCCCTTGTCCGTCCGTCAAATCTCCCTGGGGGTCGTCCGTCTTGAAATATGAATATCGGTAAACCTCTTTTTCAATGCTCGTCGACAAGGAGAGCAATGCCGTTGGCCCTCGTTCGGTTTCTATAACATCGTTGATGAGAAAAAAAAGAAAAAAAGCAAACCATAACTGTATAAGTACGCGTTGTGTTTGTTTACTACTCGTATAATATGACGACGCGTCGTGTTGAACGTGATTTGACGAGCGTGTACAGCGACCGGCCGGTTCCTGAAAATGATAGCGATAAATTATAACGTTATCACGTGATTTGGCCGATTTATCTGTTATATAACATTATGTTTTGAATCTATCGACGTCCGTGTGTTCTAATTATTGTTATCTTAGTTGTTGTTCTCGAACGAGAACGAATTTTTTGACTTACAGTGATTCCGAAACGGCCATTCCCGCGTCTGCAAATGGCAGTGACTGTGACACCGAGCAACCGTAACCCGATTACAGGACTGAACAGGTTAATCAACACCAGTCGAACTTGCTCCGAGACAATCCATCGGCATTAATAAAAAGTGTTTGTAATTAGAAGTTTTACAGTTAAATATTTCGAAGATTGTGGGAAAGTTGGTAATAAATTATAAGATCTGAAATAAATATACAATCATATTAAATATTAATGTGTATGGAGTACTCGTAACTATGTTTCAATTTTCACAACAATCGGGTCTGATAATTTTATTTTAATTCCCCCCCCCCCCCATTACATAATCCTGGCTACGTCACTGCATCAACAAATATATTAAACTATAACGCGATGTATGTTCCTGTATGTTATCAACATGGAAATATAAAGACTACGTCACAAAAAAACTAAAAAAAAAAAACAAATGATCAATAAACACACTAGAAAAAGAAAAGACGGGTTAGCCAGAGCGACAGTATCATCATTATACGGTAGGGTTCCCACCTACAATACGTGAACGGACTCAGTCCCATCCTCGAAATCTCACGTAGAAAATTAATAGGACAATCAATGTAATGTTCTCTTTGAAAATTTCATTTAAAACTAATGAAATTCTCACTTATTAGTAAATACAAAGTAATCATTAGAAATGATTCAAATAGTATAAAAAATCATACCTTTTGGAGCAAAGCATCCACGGTCAGCAAAATAAAAAAACCTCAAAACTATTAAAATAAAACTTTTTAATAAAATCATATTACATTTGTATTATGAAACAGTAGAAGTTAACTTGTGAATACGAATAATTCAGCTTAAACACTGGATTAAGTGTGTCGTAAAGAATATCTTGGAAAATAATGTAGTTCATATTAATGTACAACCCGAAGTCTAAACAGAATATTGTATGTGAAAAACATGTACAGGTGTTTTTAAACTGAATTGGTTAATGAGTCATTTTAACAATGTCCATTCAAAACCAGGTATTATATAAAAGTTAATTTCTTAGAAAAATAATATAATAAGTCAGCGAATTCACATTGTCGAAATGTGTGTTTTATTGCAGCTAAAATAAAAAAAAATTCAATGCTATATTAATTTCAATACAATTCGTCAAAACTTAAATATTATTTTATCAGTCTTTTAAATTCTCGTAGAAGTATATGAGTAAACAACTGTTTTCGAATCGTTTTGAAGAAAAAAATTTTTTCGAACGACATTCAATTTGAAATAAAGAACATTAATGTATATACTGTGTAGTAGACCTCTGCACGGTCCGGTCTAGACCGGTCCGGATCGGAGTGAACCGGACCGTGGTCCGGTCTATTCGGTCTTTGTGCATTGTAATTTAATGTGGTTCGGTCCGACTCGGTCCCTTAGTCTAAAACAAAAAAATGGTCTGGTTTGGTCCGGTCCCGTGATCTTAATTTCATATAATTTTTAAATTTATATGACGTGGTAAAATAAATAACTTCATAATATCATATAATATCATATTATTTTAATTTTAATTCTTACGTTTGGACACAAAAATAGCTCGTCACGTATTTATAATTTAGTCATGTTATTGACATAATATTTACCCATTATACTCGTAGATCCACAAATTATTGTGGATCTATGAGTTAGGTTAGGTTATCTCCTGACGCGAGGACCCGAAATAATGAAATTACCCACATTGTGTTCAGTATTATATTATTTCCAAATATATACATTATAGGTAGTGATTAAAATATTATTTTATATAATACTTTAATGGTTAAAGACAGAAAATTTAATTTTGTACTTTATTGAAAATATCACGGGACGCACCGCACATTCCACTGACGCGAGACTTACTTCTACCTCGTTTATCTACTTATATTTATATATATATATAATATGAGTAAACAACTGTCTCGAATCGTTTTGAAGAAAAAAATTTTTCGAACGAAATTCAATTTGAAGTGAAGAACATTAGTGTATACACTATGTTGAAGTAGAATAACATCGAACGACACCTTACTTTCGAATCTTTTTGAAACTTCGAGTCTTTTCAATTCTACGTGAATATGAGTAAACAACTGTTTCGAATCGTTTTGAAGAAAAAAATTTTTCGAACGAAATTCAATTTGAAGTGAAGAACATTAGTGTATACACTATGTTGAAGTAGAATAACATCGAACGACACCTTACTTTCGAATCTTTTTGAAACTTCGAGTCTTTTCAATTCTACGTGAATATGAGTGTACAACTGTTTCGAATCGTTTTGAAGAAAAAAATTTTTTCGAACGAAATTCAATTTGAAGTGAAGAACATTAGTGTATACACTATGTTGAAGTAGAATAACATCGAACGACACCTTACTTTCGAATCTTTTTGAAACATCGAGTCTTTTCAATTCTACGTGAATATGAGTAAACAACTGTTTCGAATCGTTTTGAAGAAAAAAATTTTTCGAACGAAATTCAATTTGAAGTGAAGAACATTAGTGTATACACTATGTTGAAGTATAATAACATCGAACGACACCTTACTTTCGAATCTTTTTGAAACTTCGAGTCTTTTCAATTCTACGTGAATATGAGTAAACAACTGTTTCGAATTGTTTGGAAGAAAAAAAATTTTTCGAACGAAATTCAATTTGAAGTGAAGAACATTAGTGTATACACTATGTTGAAGTAGAATAACATCGAACGACACCTTACTTTCGAATCTTTTTGAAACTTCGAGTCTTTTCAATTATACGTGAATATGAGTAAACAACTGTTTCGAATCGTTTTGAAGAAAAAAATTTTTTCGAACGAAATTCAATTTGAAGTGAAGAACATTAGTGTATACACTATGTTGAAGTAGAATAACATCGAACGACACCTTACTTTCGAATCTTTTTGAAACTTCGAGTCTTTTCAATTCTACGTGAATATGAGTAAACAACTGTTTCGAATCGTTTTGAAGAAAAAAAATTTTTGGAACGAAATTCAATTTGATGTGAAGAACATTAGTGTATACACTATGTTGAAGTAGAATAACATCGAACGACACCTTACTTTCGAATCTTTTTGAAACTTCGAGTCTTTTCAATTCTACGTGAATATGAGTAAACAACTGTTTCGAATCGTTTTGAAGAAAAAAAATTTTTGGAACGAAATTCAATTTGATGTGAAGAACATTAGTGTATACACTATGTTGAAGTAGAATAACATCGAACGACACCTTACTTTCGAATCTTTTTGAAACTTCGAGTCTTTTCAATTATACGTGAATATGAGTAAACAACTGTCTCGAATCGTTTTGAAGAAAAAAATTTTTCGAACGAAATTCAATTTGAAGTGAAGAACATTAGTGTATACACTATGTTGAAGTAGAATAACATCGAACGACACCTTACTTTCGAATCTTTTTGAAACGTCGAGTCTTTTCAATTCTACGTGAATATGAGTAAACAACTGTTTCGAATCGTTTTGAAGAAAAAAATTTTTTCGAACGAAATTCAATTTGAAGTGAAGAACATTAGTGTATACACTATGTTGAAGTAGAATAACATCGAACGACACCTTACTTTCGAATCTTTTTGAAACTTCGAGTCTTTTCAATTCTACTTGTATATGAGTAAACAAATGTCTCGAATCGTTTTGAAGAAAAAAATTTTTCCAACGAAATTCAATTTGAAGTGAAGAACATTAGTGTATACACTATGTTGAAGTAGAATAACATCGAACGACACCTTACTTTCGAATCTTTTTGAAACATCGAGTCTTTTCAATTCTACGTGAATATGAGTAAACAACTGTTTCGAATCGTTTTGAAGAAAAAAATTTTTCGAACGAAATTCAATTTGAAGTGAAGAACATTAGTGTATACACTATGTTGAAGTAGAATAACATCGAACGACACCTTACTTTCGAATCTTTTTGAAACTTCGAGTCTTTTCAATTCTACGTGAATATGAGTAAACAACTGTTTCGAATTGTTTGGAAGAAAAAAAATTTTTCGAACGAAATTCAATTTGAAGTGAAGAACATTAGTGTATACACTATGTTGAAGTAGAATAACATCGAACGACACCTTACTTTCGAATCTTTTTGAAACTTCGAGTCTTTTCAACTCTACGTGAATATGAGTAAACAACTGTTTCGAATCGTTTTGAAGAAAAAAATTTTTTTGGACGAAATTCAATTTGAAGTGAAGAACATTAGTGTATACACTATGTTGAAGTAGAATAACATCGAACGACACCTTACTTTCGAATCTTTTTGAAACTTCGAGTCTTTTCAACTCTACGTGAATATGAGTAAACAACTGTTTCGAATCGTTTTGAAGAAAAAAATTTTTTCGAACGAAATTCAATTTGAAGTGAAGAACATTGTTGTATACACTATGTTGAAGTAGAATAACATCGAACGACACCTTACTTTCGAATCTTTTTGAAACTTCGAGTCTTTTCAATTATACGTGAATATGAGTAAACAACTATTTCGAATCGTTTTGAAGAAAAAAATTTTTTCGAACGAAATTCAATTTGAATTGAAGAACATTAGTGTATACACTATGTTGAAGTAGAATAACATCGAATGACACCTTACTTTCGAATCTTTTTGAAACTTCGAGTCTTTTCAATTATACGTGAATATGAGTAAACATATGCCTCGAATCGTTTTGAAGAAAAAAATTTTTCGAACGAAATTCAATTTGAAGTGAAGAACATTAGAGTATACACCATGTTGAAGTAGAATAACATCGAACGACACCTTACTTTCGAATCTTTTTGAAACTTCGAGTCTTTTCAATTCTACGTGAATATGAGTAAACAACTGTTTCGAATCGTTTTGAAGAAAAAAATTTTTCGAACGAAATTCAATTTGAAGTGAAGAACATTAGTGTATACACTATGTTGAAGTAGAATAACATCGAACGACACCTTACTTTCGAATCTTTTTGAAACTTCGAGTCTTTTCAATTATACGTGCATATGAGTAAACAACTGTCTCGAATCGTTTTGAAGAAAAAAATTTTTCGAACGAAATTCAATTTGAAGTGAAGAACATTAGTGTATACACTATGTTGAAGTAGAATAACATCGAACGACACCTTACTTTCGAATCTTTTTGAAACTTCGAGTCTTTTCAACTCTACGTGAATATGAGTAAACAACTGTTTCGAATCGTTTTGAAGAAAAAAATTTTTTCGAACGAAATCCAATTTGAAGTGAAGAACATTGTTGTATACACTATGTTGAAGTAGAATAACATCGAACGACACCTTACTTTCGAATCTTTTTGAAACTTCGAGTCTTTTCAATTATACGTGAATATGAGTAAACAACTATTTCGAATCGTTTTGAAGAAAAAAATTTTTTCGAACGAAATTCAATTTGAATTGAAGAACATTAGTGTATACACTATGTTGAAGTAGAATAACATCGAATGACACCTTACTTTCGAATCTTTTTGAAACTTCGAGTCTTTTCAATTATACGTGAATATGAGTAAACATTTGTCTCGAATCGTTTTGAAGAAAAAAATTTTTCGAACGAAATTCAATTTGAAGTGAAGAACATTAGAGTATACACCATGTTGAAGTAGAATAACATCGAACGACACCTTACTTTCGAATCTTTTTGAAACTTCGAGTCTTTTCAATTCTACGTGAATATGAGTAAACAACTGTTTCGAATCGTTTTGAAGAAAAAAATTTTTCGAACGAAATTCAATTTGAAGTGAAGAACATTAGTGTATACACTATGTTGAAGTAGAATAACATCGAACGACACCTTACTTTCGAATCTTTTTGAAACTTCGAGTCTTTTCAATTCTACATGAATATGAGTAAACAACTGTTTCGAATTGTTTGGAAGAAAAAAAATTTTTCGAACGAAATTCAATTTGAAGTGAAGAACATTAGTGTATACACTATGTTGAAGTAGAATAACATCGAACGACACCTTACTTTCGAATCTTTTTGAAACTTCGAGTCTTTTCAACTCTACGTGAATATGAGTAAACAACTGTTTCGAATCGTTTTGAAGAAAAAAATTTTTTCGAACGAAATTCAATTTGAAGTGAAGAACATTAGTGTATACACTATGTTGAAGTAGAATAACATCGAACGACACCTTACTTTCGAATCTTTTTGAAACTTCGAGTCTTTTCAATTCTACGTGAATATGAGTAAACAACTGTTTCGAATCGTTTTGAAGAAAAAAAATTTTTCGAACGAAATTCAATTTGAAGTGAAGAACATTAGTGTATACACTATGTTGAAGTAGAATAACATCGAACGACACCTTACTTTCGAATCTTTTTGAAACTTCGAGTCTTTTCAATTCTACGTGAATATGAGTAAACAACTGTCTCGAATCGTTTTGAAGAAAAAAATTTTTCGAACGAAATTCAATTTGAAGTGAAGAACATTAGTGTATACACTATGTTGAAGTAGAATAACATCGAACGACACCTTACTTTCGAATCTTTTTGAAACTTCGAGTCTTTTCAATTCTACGTGAATATGAGTAAACAACTGTTTCGAATCGTTTTGAAGAAAAAAATTTTTCGAACGAAATTCAATTTGAAGTGAAGAACATTAGTGTATACACTATGTTGAAGTAGAATAACATCGAACGACACCTTACTTTCGAATCTTTTTGAAACTTCGAGTCTTTTCAATTCTACGTGAATATGAGTAAACAACTGTCTCGAATCGTTTTGAAGAAAAAAATTTTTCGAACGAAATTCAATTTGAAGTGAAGAACATTAGTGTATACACTATGTTGAAGTAGAATAACATCGAACGACACCTTACTTTCGAATCTTTTTGAAACTTCGAGTCTTTTCAATTCTACGTGAATATGAGTAAACAACTGTTTCGAATCGTTTTGAAGAAAAAAATTTTTCGAACGAAATTCAATTTGAAGTGAAGAACATTAGTGTATACACTATGTTGAAGTAGAATAACATCGAACGACACCTTACTTTCGAATCTTTTTGAAACTTCGAGTCTTTTCAATTCTACGTGAATATGAGTAAACAACTGTTTCGAATCGTTTTGAAGAAAAAAATTTTTCGAACGAAATTCAATTTGAAGTGAAGAACATTAGTGTATACACTATGTTGAAGTAGAATAACATCGAACGACACCTTACTTTCGAATCTTTTTGAAACTTCGAGTCTTTTCAACTCTACGTGAATATGAGTAAACAACTGTTTCGAATCGTTTTGAAGAAAAAAATTTTTTCGAACGAAATTCAATTTGAAGTGAAGAACATTAGTGTATACACTATGTTGAAGTAGAATAACATCGAACGACACCTTACTTTCGAATCTTTTTGAAACTTCGAGTCTTTTCAATTCTACGTGAATATGAGTAAACAACTGTTTCGAATCGTTTTGAAGAAAAAAATTTTTCGAACGAAATTCAATTTGAAGTGAAGAACATTAGTGTATACACTATGTTGAAGTAGAATAACATCGAACGACACCTTACTTTCGAATCTTTTTGAAACTTCGAGTCTTTTCAATTATACGTGAATATGAGTAAACAACTGTCTCGAATCGTTTTGAAGAAAAAAATTTTTCGAACGAAATTCAATTTGAAGTGAAGAACATTAGTGTATACACTATGTTGAAGTAGAATAACATCGAACGACACCTTACTTTCGAATCTTTTTGAAACTTCGAGTCTTTTCAATTCTACGTGAATATGAGTAAACAACTGTCTCGAATCGTTTTGAAGAAAAAAATTTTTCGAACGAAATTCAATTTGAAGTGAAGAACATTAGTGTATACACTATGTTGAAGTAGAATAACATCGAACGACACCTTACTTTCGAATCTTTTTGAAACTTCGAGTCTTTTCAATTCTACGTGAATATGAGTAAACAACTGTTTCGAATCGTTTTGAAGAAAAAAATTTTTCGAACGAAATTCAATTTGAAGTGAAGAACATTAGTGTATACACTATGTTGAAGTAGAATAACATCGAACGACACCTTACTTTCGAATCTTTTTGAAACTTCGAGTCTTTTCAATTCTACGTGAATATGAGTAAACAACTGTTTCGAATCGTTTTGAAGAAAAAAATTTTTCGAACGAAATTCAATTTGAAGTGAAGAACATTAGTGTATACACTATGTTGAAGTAGAATAACATCGAACGACACCTTACTTTCGAATCTTTTTGAAACTTCGAGTCTTTTCAATTCTACGTGAATATGAGTAAACAACTGTTTCGAATCGTTTTGAAGAAAAAAATTTTTTCGAACGAAATTCAATTTGAAGTGAAGAACATTAGTGTATACACTATGTTGAAGTAGAATAACATCGAACGACACCTTACTTTCGAATCTTTTTGAAACTTCGAGTCTTTTCAATTCTACGTGAATATGAGTAAACAACTGTCTCGAATCGTTTTGAAGAAAAAAATTTTTCGAACGAAATTCAATTTGAAGTGAAGAACATTAGTGTATACACTATGTTGAAGTAGAATAACATCGAACGACACCTTACTTTCGAATCTTTTTGAAACTTCGAGTCTTTTCAATTCTACGTGAATATGAGTAAACAACTGTTTCGAATCGTTTTGAAGAAAAAAATTTTTCGAACGAAATTCAATTTGAAGTGAAGAACATTAGTGTATACACTATGTTGAAGTAGAATAACATCGAACGACACCTTACTTTCGAATCTTTTTGAAACTTCGAGTCTTTTCAATTCTACGTGAATATGAGTAAACAACTGTTTCGAATCGTTTTGAAGAAAAAAATTTTTCGA
This sequence comes from Therioaphis trifolii, assembly GCA_027580255.1. Lineage (NCBI taxonomy): Eukaryota > Metazoa > Arthropoda > Insecta > Hemiptera > Aphididae > Therioaphis > Therioaphis trifolii. The sequence continues at coordinate 43,409,731 of CM050407.1, forward strand.
ACGAAATTCAATTTGAAGTGAAGAACATTAGTGTATACACTATGTTGAAGTAGAATAACATCGAACGACACCTTACTTTCGAATCTTTTTGAAACTTCGAGTCTTTTCAATTCTACGTGAATATGAGTAAACAACTGTTTCGAATCGTTTTGAAGAAAAAAATTTTTTCGAACGAAATTCAATTTGAAGTGAAGAACATTAGTGTATACACTATGTTGAAGTAGAATAACATCGAACGACACCTTACTTTCGAATCTTTTTGAAACTTCGAGTCTTTTCAATTCTACGTGAATATGAGTAAACAACTGTTTCGAATCGTTTTGAAGAAAAAAATTTTTCGAACGAAATTCAATTTGAAGTGAAGAACATTAGTGTATACACTATGTTGAAGTAGAATAACATCGAACGACACCTTACTTTCGAATCTTTTTGAAACTTCGAGTCTTTTCAATTCTACGTGAATATGAGTAAACAACTGTTTCGAATCGTTTTGAAGAAAAAAATTTTTCGAACGAAATTCAATTTGAAGTGAAGAACATTAGTGTATACACTATGTTGAAGTAGAATAACATCGAACGACACCTTACTTTCGAATCTTTTTGAAACTTCGAGTCTTTTCAATTCTACGTGAATATGAGTAAACAACTGTTTCGAATCGTTTTGAAGAAAAAAATTTTTCGAACGAAATTCAATTTGAAGTGAAGAACATTAGTGTATACACTATGTTGAAGTAGAATAACATCGAACGACACCTTACTTTCGAATCTTTTTGAAACTTCGAGTCTTTTCAATTCTACGTGAATATGAGTAAACAACTGTTTCGAATCGTTTTGAAGAAAAAAATTTTTCGAACGAAATTCAATTTGAAGTGAAGAACATTAGTGTATACACTATGTTGAAGTAGAATAACATCGAACGACACCTTACTTTCGAATCTTTTTGAAACTTCGAGTCTTTTCAATTCTACGTGAATATGAGTAAACAACTGTTTCGAATCGTTTTGAAGAAAAAAATTTTTTCGAACGAAATTCAATTTGAAGTGAAGAACATTAGTGTATACACTATGTTGAAGTAGAATAACATCGAACGACACCTTACTTTCGAATCTTTTTGAAACTTCGAGTCTTTTCAATTCTACGTGAATATGAGTAAACAACTGTTTCGAATCGTTTTGAAGAAAAAAATTTTTCGAACGAAATTCAATTTGAAGTGAAGAACATTGTTGTATACACTATGTTGAAGTAGAATAACATCGAACGACACCTTACTTTCGAATCTTTTTGAAACTTCGAGTCTTTTCAATTCTACGTGAATATGAGTAAACAACTGTTTCGAATCGTTTTGAAGAAAAAAATTTTTCGAACGAAATTCAATTTGAAGTGAAGAACATTAGTGTATACACTATGTTGAAGTAGAATAACATCGAACGACACCTTACTTTCGAATCTTTTTGAAACTTCGAGTCTTTTCAATTCTACGTGAATATGAGTAAACAACTGTCTCGAATCGTTTTGAAGAAAAAAATTTTTCGAACGAAATTCAATTTGAAGTGAAGAACATTAGTGTATACACTATGTTGAAGTAGAATAACATCGAACGACACCTTACTTTCGAATCTTTTTGAAACTTCGAGTCTTTTCAATTCTACGTGAATATGAGTAAACAACTGTTTCGAATCGTTTTGAAGAAAAAAATTTTTCGAACGAAATTCAATTTGAAGTGAAGAACATTAGTGTATACACTATGTTGAAGTAGAATAACATCGAACGACACCTTACTTTCGAATCTTTTTGAAACTTCGAGTCTTTTCAATTCTACGTGAATATGAGTAAACAACTGTCTCGAATCGTTTTGAAGAAAAAAATTTTTCGAACGAAATTCAATTTGAAGTGAAGAACATTAGTGTATACACTATGTTGAAGTAGAATAACATCGAACGACACCTTACTTTCGAATCTTTTTGAAACTTCGAGTCTTTTCAATTCTACGTGAATATGAGTAAACAACTGTTTCGAATCGTTTTGAAGAAAAAAATTTTTCGAACGAAATTCAATTTGAAGTGAAGAACATTGTTGTATACACTATGTTGAAGTAGAATAACATCGAACGACACCTTACTTTCGAATCTTTTTGAAACTTCGAGTCTTTTCAATTCTACGTGAATATGAGTAAACAACTGTTTCGAATCGTTTTGAAGAAAAAAAATTTTTCGAACGAAATTCAATTTGAAGTGAAGAACATTAGTGTATACACTATGTTGAAGTAGAATAACATCGAACGACACCTTACTTTCGAATCTTTTTGAAACTTCGAGTCTTTTCAATTCTACGTGAATATGAGTAAACAACTGTCTCGAATCGTTTTGAAGAAAAAAATTTTTCGAACGAAATTCAATTTGAAGTGAAGAACATTAGTGTATACACTATGTTGAAGTAGAATAACATCGAACGACACCTTACTTTCGAATCTTTTTGAAACTTCGAGTCTTTTCAATTCTACGTGAATATGAGTAAACAACTGTTTCGAATCGTTTTGAAGAAAAAAATTTTTCGAACGAAATTCAATTTGAAGTGAAGAACATTAGTGTATACACTATGTTGAAGTAGAATAACATCGAACGACACCTTACTTTCGAATCTTTTTGAAACTTCGAGTCTTTTCAATTCTACGTGAATATGAGTAAACAACTGTTTCGAATCGTTTTGAAGAAAAAAATTTTTCGAACGAAATTCAATTTGAAGTGAAGAACATTAGTGTATACACTATGTTGAAGTAGAATAACATCGAACGACACCTTACTTTCGAATCTTTTTGAAACTTCGAGTCTTTTCAATTCTACGTGAATATGAGTAAACAACTGTTTCGAATCGTTTTGAAGAAAAAAATTTTTCGAACGAAATTCAATTTGAAGTGAAGAACATTAGTGTATACACTATGTTGAAGTAGAATAACATCGAACGACACCTTACTTTCGAATCTTTTTGAAACTTCGAGTCTTTTCAATTCTACGTGAATATGAGTAAACAACTGTTTCGAATCGTTTTGAAGAAAAAAATTTTTCGAACGAAATTCAATTTGAAGTGAAGAACATTAGTGTATACACTATGTTGAAGTAGAATAACATCGAACGACACCTTACTTTCGAATCTTTTTGAAACTTCGAGTCTTTTCAATTCTACGTGAATATGAGTAAACAACTGTTTCGAATCGTTTTGAAGAAAAAAATTTTTCGAACGAAATTCAATTTGAAGTGAAGAACATTGTTGTATACACTATGTTGAAGTAGAATAACATCGAACGACACCTTACTTTCGAATCTTTTTGAAACTTCGAGTCTTTTCAATTCTACGTGAATATGAGTAAACAACTGTTTCGAATCGTTTTGAAGAAAAAAATTTTTCGAACGAAATTCAATTTGAAGTGAAGAACATTAGTGTATACACTATGTTGAAGTAGAATAACATCGAACGACACCTTACTTTCGAATCTTTTTGAAACTTCGAGTCTTTTCAATTCTACGTGAATATGAGTAAACAACTGTTTCGAATCGTTTTGAAGAAAAAAATTTTTCGAACGAAATTCAATTTGAAGTGAAGAACATTGTTGTATACACTATGTTGAAGTAGAATAACATCGAACGACACCTTACTTTCGAATCTTTTTGAAACTTCGAGTCTTTTCAATTCTACGTGAATATGAGTAAACAACTGTTTCGAATCGTTTTGAAGAAAAAAATTTTTCGAACGAAATTCAATTTGAAGTGAAGAACATTAGTGTATACACTATGTTGAAGTAGAATAACATCGAACGACACCTTACTTTCGAATCTTTTTGAAACTTCGAGTCTTTTCAATTCTACGTGAATATGAGTAAACAACTGTTTCGAATCGTTTTGAAGAAAAAAATTTTTCGAACGAAATTCAATTTGAAGTGAAGAACATTGTTGTATACACTATGTTGAAGTAGAATAACATCGAACGACACCTTACTTTCGAATCTTTTTGAAACTTCGAGTCTTTTCAATTCTACGTGAATATGAGTAAACAACTGTCTCGAATCGTTTTGAAGAAAAAAATTTTTCGAACGAAATTCAATTTGAAGTGAAGAACATTAGTGTATACACTATGTTGAAGTAGAATAACATCGAACGACACCTTACTTTCGAATCTTTTTGAAACTTCGAGTCTTTTCAATTCTACGTGAATATGAGTAAACAACTGTTTCGAATCGTTTTGAAGAAAAAAATTTTTCGAACGAAATTCAATTTGAAGTGAAGAACATTAGTGTATACACTATGTTGAAGTAGAATAACATCGAACGACACCTTACTTTCGAATCTTTTTGAAACTTCGAGTCTTTTCAATTCTACGTGAATATGAGTAAACAACTGTCTCGAATCGTTTTGAAGAAAAAAATTTTTCGAACGAAATTCAATTTGAAGTGAAGAACATTAGTGTATACACTATGTTGAAGTAGAATAACATCGAACGACACCTTACTTTCGAATCTTTTTGAAACTTCGAGTCTTTTCAATTCTACGTGAATATGAGTAAACAACTGTTTCGAATCGTTTTGAAGAAAAAAATTTTTCGAACGAAATTCAATTTGAAGTGAAGAACATTGTTGTATACACTATGTTGAAGTAGAATAACATCGAACGACACCTTACTTTCGAATCTTTTTGAAACTTCGAGTCTTTTCAATTCTACGTGAATATGAGTAAACAACTGTTTCGAATCGTTTTGAAGAAAAAAATTTTTTCGAACGAAATTCAATTTGAAGTGAAGAACATTAGTGTATACACTATGTTGAAGTAGAATAACATCGAACGACACCTTACTTTCGAATCTTTTTGAAACTTCGAGTCTTTTCAATTCTACGTGAATATGAGTAAACAACTGTTTCGAATCGTTTTGAAGAAAAAAATTTTTCGAACGAAATTCAATTTGAAGTGAAGAACATTGTTGTATACACTATGTTGAAGTAGAATAACATCGAACGACACCTTACTTTCGAATCTTTTTGAAACTTCGAGTCTTTTCAATTCTACGTGAATATGAGTAAACAACTGTTTCGAATCGTTTTGAAGAAAAAAATTTTTCGAACGAAATTCAATTTGAAGTGAAGAACATTGTTGTATACACTATGTTGAAGTAGAATAACATCGAACGACACCTTACTTTCGAATCTTTTTGAAACTTCGAGTCTTTTCAATTCTACGTGAATATGAGTAAACAACTGTCTCGAATCGTTTTGAAGAAAAAAATTTTTCGAACGAAATTCAATTTGAAGTGAAGAACATTAGTGTATACACTATGTTGAAGTAG